>APFE031543478.1:59785-86451 GCA_000404065.3 Pinus taeda
TTACATTACATAAATGAAAATTTCTTGGATGATTCAAATGACAAAACCTCCTTTCTATATATAGGAGTCTAAGGAGTCACAATATAACCCAGCCGACCTAACAATAATAATATAAAGCCACAAAAATAACAATAGAGGGGATTCTATGGGGCACAGTAATAACAATATGGGGACAATAGGGGCACAACAATATTAATAGGTACAACTACAATAGTAATAGGGTAATCACTAGTATTATAGGGACCCGACATAGGCTAGCCTAGCATACTCTCCCCTAGCATACTCTAGCCTAGCCTACTCCATCCTACCCTATCATAATCTATCATAACCTACTCTACTTGAGCTAAGCCTAGTCTATCATATCCTAACCTATCCTATCCTATCCTAGCCTAGCCTAGCCTATCCTATCTTATCCTAGCTTAGGCTAGCCTAGCATAGCATAACCTAACCTACCATAGTAACCTACTCTAGCCTAGCCTTTCCTACTGTGGCATAGCTTACTGCAGCCTAACCTAGTCAAGCTTAGCCTAGCTTTACCTACTCTAGCCTAACCTATGTTATCCTACTCTACCCTAGCTTAACCTACTCTAGCCTACACTAGGCTAACTTACTCTAGCCTAACCTAGCCTAATCTTGCCTAACCTAACCTAGCCTAGCCTACTCCAACCTAGCTTAACATAGCCTATCCTGGTCTAGTCTAGCTTAGCCTACTCTAGCCTAGCTTAACCTACTCTAGCCTAGCTTACTCTAACCTACTCTAACCCAATATAATATGGCACAAGCCCAACCCAACACCTAAGCTAGTTTACTCTAACATAACCTACTCTCCCCTAGCCTACCATATCCTCGCCTAGCCTAGCCTAGCCTAACCTAGTCTACTTAAGCCTACCCTAATCTAGTGGAGGCTAACCTTGCCTATCCTACCCTACTCTAGCCTATCCTAACATAACCTAGCCTACTGTAGTCTAGCTTAACCTAGCCTAGTGTAATCTAGCATAGCCTAGCCTAACCTAGCATACTTTAGCTTAGCCTAGCCTAACCTATCCTACTTTAGCTCATTGTAGCCTAGCCTACTCTAACCAAGCCTACTATAGCCTAGATTAACCTACTCAATCATAGCCTACTTTAGCGTACTCCTACATACCTTCACCTAGCCTACTCTAGGCCAACCTAGCCTAGCATAGAATAGCCTATCCTAGCCTACTCTAGCCTAACATACCTTAGCTTAGCCTACTCTAGCCTAACCTAGCATAACCTACTCTACCCTAGCCTACTATAGCTTAACTTACTCTAGTGTATCTTATCCTAACCTACTCTATCCTAGCCTAAACAACTCTAGCCTAGTATATCCTAGCCTACTCTAACCTATCATGACCTATCCTACTCTAGCCTAGCCTAAACAACTATAGCCTAGTCTATCATAGCCTACTCTAACCTATCGTGACCTACCCTTATTTATCCTAACCTACCATAACCTAGCTTATTTTGGCCTACTCTAGCCTAGACTAGCATAACTTACTCTCCCCTAGCATACTCTAGCTTGGCCTACTCCATCCTACTCTAGCATAACCTAACTTAACCTACTCTACTTGAGCTGAGCCGAGCTGAGTCGAGCCAAGCTGAGCCTAGCCTAGCCTAACCTAACCTATCTTAGCCTATCCTAACCTAGCCTAGCATAACATGACCTACCACAAGAACCTACTCTAGCCTATCTTATTGTAGCCTATCTTACAGGAGCCTAACATGGTCGAGCTTAGCCTAACCTTACCTACTCTAGCCTAGCTTAGGCTAACCTACTCTAGCCTAGACTAATTTAGCCTACCCTATCCTAGCTTAACCTACTCTAGCCTAGACTAGGCTAGCCTACTCTAGCCTAACCTATCCTAGCCTACTACAACCTATCTTAACATAGCCTAGCCTGCTCTTGGCTATCTTAGCCTACTCTAGCCTAGCTTATTCTAGCGTAGTGTAATATGGCATCAACCCAAACCAACCCAACCCAACCTACCTTACCTAACATAGCTTACTCTAACATAGCCTATTGTCGACTAGCCTACGATATCCCCGCCTCGCCTAGCCCAGATTATACCTCAAGGCTACCATAGCATATCCTAACCTAGCCTAACCTAGTCTACTTAAGCATAGCCTAATCTATTAGAGGCTAGACTTGCCTATGCTAGCCCGCTTTAGTCTATCGTAACATAGCCTAACCTTCTCTAGTCTGGCTTAGCCTAGCGTAAACTAGCCTACTTTAGCCTAGTTTAATCTAGCATAACCTAGCCTAACCTAACCTAGAATAACCTACTATATCCTCACCTAGCATAGCTTCCTCTAGCATAGCCTACTCTCACCTAACATATCCTATCCTCGCCTAGCCTACCCTAGCCTAATCTACTCTAGCCTAGCTTAACCCACTCTAACCTAGCCTAATATAGTGCAGGTGTCTACCCTAGCTTAGCCTACTCCAGCCTAGCTTAACATTGCCTAGCATGATCTAGGCTAACTTAGCCTACTCTAGCCTACTTTGGCCTAATGTAATATGGTATAGCCTAGCTCAACCCAACCCAGCCTAGCCCAACCCAGCCTACCCTATCCTAACCTAACTTACTCTAGCATAGCCTACTCTTGCCTAGCCTACCATATCCTCGCCTAGCCTAGGCTAGCCTAACATAGCTTATACTAGCCTACTTTAGTCTAGCCTACTTTAGGCAACCCTAGCCTAGCCTAGCCTAGCCTAGTCTAACCTAGTCTACTTAAGCCTAGCCTAATCTAGTGGAAGTTACCCTTGCCTATCCTACCCTACTCTATCCTAGCCTACTCCAGCCTAGCCTACTCTAGTCTGACCTACTCTCGTCTAGCTTAGCCTAGCCTACTCTAGTATGACCTGCTCTAGTCTAGCTTAGCCTAGCCTACTTTAGTCTAGTGTAATTTGGCATAACCTAGCCTAGCCTAACCTAGTCTAACTCAACCTACCCTACTCTATCCTGACCTAGTATAGCTTACTCTAGCACAACTTGCTCTCGCCTAACCTAGTCTAGTCTAGCCCAATCTTGCTAAGCATAGCTTATACTAGCTTACTCTAGTCTACCCTATTTTAGGCTAGCCTAACCTAACCTAGTCTACTTAAGCCTAGCCTAGCCTAGCCTACTTTAGCCTAGTGTGATCTCGCATAACATAACCTAGACTAACCTAGTCTAACCCAACCTACCCTACTCTATCATAACGTAGCACAACTTACTCTATCATATCCTACTCTCACTTAGCCCACCCTAGCCCATCCTAGTTTGGCATACTCTAGCCTAGTCCACTGTAGCAAACCCTATCGTACTCTAGTCAAGCCTAACCTACTCTAGTCTACCCTACCTAGCCTAGCCTAACCTAACCCAGTCTACTTAAGCCTAATCTAGCCTAGCCTGGCCTACTCTAGTATAACCTACTCTAGGCTACCGTAACCTAGGCTACCTTAGCCTACTCTAGCCTACCCTACCCTAGCCTACCGTAGCTGACTCTAGCCTAGCCTAGCCTAGCATACTCTAGCCTAACCTACACTAGCTTAGCCTAGCCTAACCTAACTTAGTCTACCCTAGTCTATTCTTGCCTAACCTACTCTAGGTTAGCCTAGCCTACTTTAGTCTACCCTAGCCTACCCTATTCTAGTCTAGCCTACTTTAGCTTACCCTAAGCTAGCTTTCCTTAGCCTACCTTAGCCTAACCTACTCTCGTCTAGCCTACTATAGCATAAGCTACTCATGCCTAGCTTAGCTTAGCATACTAGCCTACTCTAGCCTAACATACTCTAGCCTAACCTACACTAGCCTACCCTGGCATAGACTAGCCTAACCTGCTCTAACCTAGCCTATTCTAGCTTAGTCTATTCTTAACTATCTTACTCTAGGTTAGCCTAACCTACTCTAACCTAGCCTATCCTACTCTAGCCTAGCCTAACCTACTCTAGCCTACTTTAGCTTACCATAGACTAGCCTACCTTAACCTAACCTACTCTAGTCTAGCCTACTGTAGCCTAACTTATTCTTGCCTAGCCTAGTCTAACCTACTTTAGCCTAACCTAGCCTATTGGCCTACTCTATCCCAACCTAGCCTAGCCAACTTTAGCCTAATCTATCTTAGCCTACCCTAACCTACCCTATCATACTCTAGTAACCTAGCCTAGCCTAGCCTACCCAACCTAGCCTACTCTACCCTACCTAACCTAGCCTAGCCTAACCTACTCTAGCCTAGCCTAGCCTACCCTAGTCTAACCTAGCCTACTCTACCCTAGTCTAGGCTTGCCTAGCCCACTCTATCCTCGCCTACTTTAGCCTACTCATTCCTAAGGTAGCCTAACTTACTCTAACCAACCTACCCTACTCTATCCTAGCCTAGCATAACTTACTATAGCATAGCCTATTCTCACCTAGCCTAACCTACTTTGGCCTAGGCTACCCTACCCTACCCTACCCTACTTTAGCCTAATATAGCCTAGCTTAAACTAGTCTACTTTAGCCTAGCCTATGCTACTCTAATCTAGCCTACTCTCGGCTACACTAACCTAGGCTACCTTAGCTTACACTAACCTAGCCTAGCCTAGCTGACTCTAGCCTACCCTAGCCTAGCCTAGCTTTGCCTAGCCTAACCTAGCTTACCCTAGCCTAGTTTAGCGTGGCCTCATCTAACCAAGCCTACCTAGCATAGCTTATCCTAGCCTAACATAGCCTAGCCTAGCTAAGCCAAGCCTTCTCTAGCATAGCCTAACCTAGCATATTGTAGCCTAGCCTAGCCTAATCTAACCTACTATAACTTAGCATACTCTAGCCTAGCCTAGTGTACTCTAGCCTAAGCTACACTAGCTTAGCCTAGACTAGCCTAGCCTAACTTACTCTACCCTAGTATATTCTTGCCTATCCTAGCTTACCCTACCCTACCTTAGCCTAACCTAGTCTAATCCAACCTAACCTACTCTATCCTAACCTAGCATAGCATAACTTACTCTAGCATAGCCTACTCTCACCTAGCCTATCCTACTCTAGCCTAGCCCACTTGAGCCAAACCTAGCCTACTCTAAACTACCCTACTTTAGCCTAGCGTAGCCTACTTTAGTTTAACCTAACCTAGGTTACCCTATCCTACTCTAGCCTAGCCTACCCTAACCCAACCGACTCTAGCCTACCCAATCCTACCCTAGCTTTACCGACTCTAGCCTACCCTATCTTCACCTAGCCTATCCTAGCTAGCATAGCCTAGCCTAGTCTACTCTAACATAGCCTAGCTTATCCTACTCTAGCATAGCCCACCCTAGCATATTGTTGCCTATCCTAGCCTAACCTAACCTACTATATCCTAGCGTACTGTAGCCTAGCCTAGCCCAGCCTGCTCTAGCTTAGTGTACTCTAGCCTAAACTACACTACCTTAGCCTAGCATAGCCTAACTTACTCTACCCTAGTCTACTCTAGCCTACCTTACCCTAGTCTAGCCTACTTTAGAATACCCTAGGTTGGTCTGCCTTAGCCTAACCAACTATAGCCTAACCTACTCTTTCCTAGCCTAGTCTAACCCACTCTAGCCTCGCCTAGCCTACTCTAGCCTAGCGTACTCTAGCATATCCTACACTAGCTTAGCGTAACCTAACTTACTGTACCGTAGCCTACTCTAGCCTAGTCTATTCTTGGCTAGCCTACTCTAGGTCTTAACCTACTCTAGTCTAGACTACTTTAGCTCACCTTAGGCTAGCCTACCTTAGCCTAACCTACTCTAGTCTAGCCTACTATAACCTAAGCTACTCTTGCCTAGCCTATCCTACTAGACTACTCTAACCTAACCTAGCCTAGCCTACTCTACCCTACCCAGGCTAGCCTAGCCTTGCCTAGCCTAATCAAGCCTAGCCTAGCCTAGCCTACTCTAGCCTAACCTACTCTAGCCTCCTCTAGCCCAACCTACTGTACCCTACTCTAGCCCAACCTAGCCTAGCCTACTCTAGCCTAGCCTACTCTACTCTACCCTGCTCTACCCTAGCCTACTATAGCCGAGTCTACTCTAGCTTAGTCTAGCCTAGCCCGACCCACTCTAGCCTAACCTAACTTACTTTAGCCTAGCTTATCCTAGTGTAGCCTACTAGCCTAATCTAACCCAACCTAGCCTAGCCTACTCTAGCCCAAGCTAGCCTAGCCTAGCCTAACCTACCTAGCCTAGCCTACTTTACCCTACTCTAGCCTAGCCCACTTTAGCCTAGTATAGCCTAGCATAGCCTAACCTAGCCCACCCTAGCCCACTCTAGCCTAGCCTAGCCTCCTTATATAGTCTAGACTACTTTAGCTTACCCTAGGCTAGGTACTCTACCCTATTCTATCCTTGCCTAGCCTAGCCTACTCTATTCTACTCTAGCCTAGTCTATTCTGGAATAGTCTATTCTTGCCTAGCCTACTCTACCCTACTCTAACCTACTCTACCCTAGCCTAGTCTAGCCTAGCATAGCCTAGCCTAGCCCACTCTAGCCTAACCTAGCTTACCCTAGCCTACTTTACTCTTTCGTAGCCTAACCTAGCCTACTCTTTTGTATCCTAACTTAGCGTGCTCTAGCCTAACCTACTCTTTCCTAGCCTAGCCTACTCTAGTGTGACCTTGCCTATGTTACCCTAGCCCACCCTAGCTTAGTCTATTCCTAGCCTAACCCTAGACTACCATATTCTAATCTAACATAACCTACCATTCCCTATCCAAACCTAGATTAAGCTAACCTATCCAAGCCTACTCCAAGCTAGCTTATTATATCTTAGCCTAGGCTAGCGTAGCCTAGCTTAGCCTACTATAGCGTAGCTTAGGATAGCATAGGATACTCTAGCCTACTCTAACCCACTCTAGCTTTACCCACTCTAGCTTTAGCTTAGCTTAGGCTAGCCTAGCCTAACCCCATCTATATCTATAAAAGTTTATATATACATATTTTAGTTGAGACATTTAATAAAACACATTCAAAATCAATTTTAAAAAATATTTACATTGTAATTTACTTTTATAATATATATTTAAATATAAAAGCATAGTTACTTTATATTATATATGTTGAAACATTTGTCATTGTATATTATATTATTTTGTATTATTAATAAAATGGTAGTGTAGAATTTAATAAAATTTAAATTGTCTCTAATTTTAAAATGGTTAAAAAATAAAATAAAATGATGAAATAAATAATATCAATAAAAATTATTAGAAAAAATAACTCAGAAAGCTTAGATAAATTCAAAAAAACATTATTTGAATTTGAATCGTTATTAATAAACTATATATAATAAATAAATTTAGAAATTATAACTTACATTTGAATCTTTATTTAAAATATGTATAATAAATTGAAATTTAAATTGAAGTATCATTTGACAAATTGATGATGCTATGGCCTTGAATGTTTTTTATAGCTTTAATTAATCATTGCAATATTTTCTTACAAGAACTAGAAGGTGTCGTGGGTTTAATTGAGGGCAAATATTGAAATAATTTAATTAGGACAAGAAAATTATTCACTGACTATCATAATAACATTAATTTGTCAAATAATATTTCTCATTTAAATTTATTATATATATTTCGAATAAATATTTAAATCTAGGTAATAATTTTTAAATTCAAATGCAAATTTAAATAATAATTCCTGTCTCAATTCACACCAAAACTACATAGGATAAAAACCAATTCAAATAAAACAAAACTACAAACTAATTACATTCAAACTACAACAGTTGAGAAAGAAAGTTACACATGCTTTCATTACATTGAAACTGCTATAGTTTCTTACACATTTCATGCGTACATGCTTGCATATTTTTTAAATAAAACAAAACTACAGACTAATTACATTGAAACGAAAGTTATACATTTTATGCGTATGGATAGATAAGTGAATAATCTGAACAAATTAAATAGTTAATGGATGAGTAGAAACAAGAAGAATGAATTTCATAAAGACTAAATGGATAAATGCAATTGGATGGATAGATAACCTAGCTAAAGAAATCAATACAAATCGAGCAAAGAAGTCCGGTTAAAGAAATCAATACAAAATACACTCATTCAATTAAAAAAAATACTCATTACGAGGTTGGTTTGACATTTCGGTTTCACTCAATTAAAAGAAAATACCCATTACATGGCCGGTTTGACATTTCGGTTTCCATATTACAGGGCTGAAAAAAGGAATTAACAAAAATATTCATTACAGGGCTGGTTTGACATTTCGATTTCCATCATCACAGGGCCGAAAGAAAGAAAGAATTAAACGAAAAAAAATAACGAAAATAACCCATTCTTGTTGTGGTTTGACTAAGAAGAAATTAACGTAAAGAAATCTGAAATGAGGACACTGGGGTATCTGTAATTGTAATCGAATCCCTGCGCATTGATCATGCTTTACGAACTCTTCAATTCGAGGTTGTTGACAAGGATTAAAATGGCTGAAATTAATTATAAAACTATTACTACAAATGAATTAATGATGATATGTACCTGAAATTAAAATAAGCCATTAATGGGAGAGAGCCGTGACTGCTCAGTTGCTCGACTGCCCTTCCTTTGACGTTGGGACTTAGACTGCCTCATTCACACAGTCTGAGATAGACATATCACAGCAGAGTAGACGAGGAAGCAAATGTGAGATTAATCGTGTTAGTGTTACTTTCAACGGATACATTGCCCTCCACGACAACCGTTCTCTCCTCTTTCTCCTTGAAAAAACGGAAGTGTATTTAAATAGCTGGCACGCTTTTATATTTTTCTATTTCTATTCAAGCTTTTTCGCTTTTAAGTTTCTTTTAATTCTTTTTTATTATGTCTTTTCTGCTTTTTAAGATTCTTTTAATACTTTTTTATTTAGGTCTGGTCTGCGTTTAAGATTCTTTTAATTCTTTTTTATTCATGTCTTTCCTGCTTTTCAGTTTCTTTTAATTTTTTTTTATTCATGTCTTTTTTGTTTTTAAGATTCTTTTAATATGATTATTAATCACCGTTATTTATCGTAAATTAGCCAATTTTTCATATCCTTTTTCAAATTTAGACTAAGTTTCATATGATTTCGATAGAGATTCATTTGACATTTATAAATGTATTCCACCCCATATAGTGTGCACTTGGCCCTATCACCTAGCCCACCCCGCATATATGGGGAAATATGCTAAAATTAAAATGTCTAAATGAAATCGTAACTCATCTCCTCTCTCTTTCAATCGAAAGGATAATTTTAAAATTAGCATAAAAAAAACAGTTATATTTAGAAAGTTAGTATGTTTTTCGTCAAAACAATTATTTTTAGAGAGCTAAGATGTTTTTAGTTTTTTATTTTTATGAATTTCGATTAATAATATTTTTTTATGAAACATTCCATAGATAGTATTAGTGTTTTTGTTAAGGAAGACATTATTTTTAAAATTTAGATTCAATATTTTTTTAATGAAAGATTTCATATATATTATTAGTGTTTTTTTTTTTCAACGAATACATTGGCTATCATCATCTCTTCAAAAACCAAAGAAATCCGCTCTTTAATTGATAAAAATTAATAAAATTAATAATTGATTTTTTATTTTTTATATTAATTAAGTTAAAATGTTTAAGTGACATTAAATTACAAGATTTATTTTCACTCTTGATCTACCAAGCTTTGAGAGAATCAAATATTTTTCACCCTATGTTAGTTTGCATATCACTATATTTGATCCAAAGTTAGCATATCACTATATTTGATACAAAGTAAAGATGGATCTATGCTAGTTTAATTCCCCCTTTAAATAGGTTGCATTCCATGTGAATACCATGGGTCAATACCATGTACCATCTTTATTTTTATTAATACTAATATTAGGGTTAATAATGCTTTTTTGCATGATATTAATAATAATTTGGCCCATGGTATTTTGGTCCATAGGCTTCACCTAAATATAACACATTTTTTGAGTGTTCGTAAATATAAGGTGGCTTATGGAATAAATATAAAAAATGTTTTATTTATTTACCATACTTCTCGTTTATTTATATTCTTATTAATTTACCATACCTCTTCTATAAATATGGCATTTCGCCCATAGGATTCAATTAAATAAAACCTCTTTTTGAGTCTTCTTAAATAGAAAGAGGGTTATGGACTTTAAATAGAAAGAGGGCTATGGACTAAACATAGAAAGATGTTTTATTTATTTACCATACCTCCACTTTATTTATATTTTTATTTATTTACACACTTGCATGTTCATAAATATAAGGTGACATATGGAGTAAATATAAAAAAATGTTTTATTTATTTTACCATACCTCTCGTTTATTTATATTTTTATTAATTTACCATACCTCTTTTATAAATATGGTATTTGGCCCATAGGATTCACTTAAATGAAACCTCGTTTTAGGAAATTCGTAAATAGAATAATGAAACCTCGTTTTAGGAAATTCGTAAATAGAATTAGGACATTCGTAAATAGAAAGAGGGTTACGGACTAAATGTTAAAGGAGGTTTTATTTATTTACCTTACCTCCACCCCATTTATATTTATATTTATAACTATCATAAATACATTTTCTTGAAAATGAGGGTGAATGGAAGATTGTAACTCCACCGTATTTATATTTTTATTTATAACTATCATAAATTCATTTTCTTGAAAATGAGGGCGAATGGAAGATTGTAACTCCTAATTTCAAGGGCTAAATTTACTTTTTTTACCCTCTCCCTTAAAATAAGGTGGGCTAACCTCCCCATCTAATTTTTTTATAAAATAAATTTGATGCAATTTGTAACAATGTACTATGATACAAAATATATGGCCCAATAAAAATATAAAACCCTTTAATTTAGCTTTTCCATGGACAAAGGCATTATCAAGATGTAAATTTGAGTTTCACAGAAAGAGGATGAGAGTTGCTGATAATCCCTTTATTGTTGAGAGGGAGTGTTGAGAAATGGCAACAAGAAATTCCAATTTAATTTTTCCTTGAATTAAATTGAGAATTTAAGTCAAATTCTATTCTCATAGCAACTTATAAATAGATAATTGAGTTTAATTAACTTAATTAGGTTAGGAATTTCGAGTTGGAAGTCTTTTTGTGGTCATGTATATGTTCTCCCTAAGTTTTAGGGTTTCAGTATGAGTTTAAATTGAGTTGGAAATTAGATTACTCAGTTTACTGAGTTAACTTCAGTTAAATTAGTTCTAAATTGTTTTTGGAACTAATAAAGGACTAACAGTCAGTTAGTGCACTTATGTATCCAATAGTGCTACTCCACTTACCTCAAGATTCCCTAATGAGAAACTGATACATGTCGATTCTAAGAAAAACCCACTTGACACTAGAGTGCAGGGACAATGTACCATCAGTGCTATTATTTACTGGAGTCCTTTTAGCTACGTGCTATTCATCCTAGGAATTACGCAAGAGATTAGGGGTTTGGAGAGCTGTTGAATAGGCTAAGGATTTAGTTTGAGCTAGCTTGTGAGCTGAGAGAGTTTAGCATACTTGTTTGGAATTGTTCTAGTGAGAACAAGCTTTATATATTCACTCATATTTTTTTATATATGCAATGCAGATAATGGGGTTTTGAATGGTGGATTTCCCCAGATACATCTTCTTTTATGTGCCATTTATTTATCCTCTTCTTATTGATATTGTTTTCATCGATTTATTGGCTTCAGATGGTTAAAAGTAGAAGTAGATTCTTGCCTTTTGCTTTAGTACAATGCATGAGCTTGTGAATCTACATGATTGTCTAGACTGTTGTGGATAGAATTTCAAAATCTTGGTCACTTTTAGCTTTGTACTTGTATTTTCAACAATGCAGAATTACACAATATAATTAAAGAGCTTAAATAAAAATCAAGTGAGCTTAAAAAGATGATGAAGGATTTAGAAACAAGGGGAGTTAGAAACAAGGTATCTCACTCTGCATACTATGCCAACCATGAACCAAGACTGAGTAGAACATTGTCCTAACCTTATTTTTTATAGGCTATGAGATATTGTACAATAGGAGGAGACAACAACCAGTGTTATAATGTGAATAAGATTTCTTTCACTAAGTGATGGGTACTAACCATCAAGATTTAGGTGCTACCATAAACCCTTTATAGGAGTTTGTAACCACCCATATTGGCTTTATCAACCATGGGATCTTCCACTAATTAATGGTAACCTTAGAAAGGCACGTTAACCCATGGAAGACAAACATGGAAAATTAAATGTATGCCCTTGGAGAGGCACATTAACCCATTGGAGACAAACGTGGAAAAGTAAATGTATAAAATAGATAGAAAAACATTGTTAGTATTGGTAAGAAAATTAAATTATTAAAATTTTAACATACTTGTAATAAACCCACCCTCAAACTTTTAACATGTAATAAGCCCACCCATATTGAAATCAAAAGATTAAGTGTCCCATAATCTATATGCATTAGGAATTATAATGAAATTATTATGAAAATGTTTTTTATGTGTTATATTCTTTGCATGATTAGCTACACATGTGATTTGTATGCATCATGAGAAATGGGTGGTCATAGAGGGGGTTTAGGCCCCCTAAAAAATATTTGGGTGGTTTTTAGTGTCCACTTTTATTGATTTCCAACACACAATTTTCACTTTTGGTGGTTTTATGGCACATAACTATTGTAGGCCATGGTAATGTAATTCTAAAAGAGATATATAGGATTACTTGATCTAGGGTTAATGGATGCCACTTAATGTACATATTTTATTGTAAAATTGTAAAGTAATATTATATACTGAAAAATATTTCTAGTTTTCTAGATTTGGATTTCTCGAGTAAAATCTCTATTTTAAATGTCTATGCAATGCATTGCATTTTTTTCTCTACCTTTGCTTTTGAAGAGTCGATTGTTGATCACTCTATCCCTTTGTTCATTGTTTATACTCAATATCTCGGTACACATTACATCTCCAATGTTTGTTTACTCTTCGCCTTTGACATAAATGATAGAGGGATATAAGAGGCTAATCATATTAATTTTTGTTGAACGTACTTTTTTCTACCACTTAAATCAAGTGATACTAATTGAAGAGAGATAGAGGAATACCTAGGAAACATGCAAATTTTCAATCGCATAGTAAACTATAATACACTTTGCTCCCCTTAAACTTTTGCTTATCCTTTTGATACAAGTTTTTTTTTTTGGTACCGATTAAATGAGTTGTAATATTGTACCAAGCCACAATTAAAGCTACTCCAAAATTTAAATATAATATTGCACCAATGGTTGATCCAAATACCAAGAGATCTCCCTTTTGATACCAATTAACCAGGTTTCATTTCTATTGTCGTACAACTGAGCCACTTATAAAATTGAAATAAGACAAAAACCAAAATATTTTAAAACTTTTCATTTCTTGTTTTGCTTGAAAAATCATCTACCCCTGAACACATGCTACTGCTAATCTTGCATCTCCACCTAAGCTTATTCACTATTCTTCTCTTTGACCTCCTAACATACACCTATTGTTGACAAAACTTGACATATTCCTTCTTTCCTTTTTCTTATTAGATATTCCTACAAATCTCTCTTTACTTTTGACACCATCTTCTAGCACCATCTTTACATCAATTCACGTGTTCATATTGCTTTCTATCCAGAAAAACTTCATATACTTCCCTCAATATATCTTTAATGGACCTTTCAACTCACCATTATCGACTTGTAGCTCATCATCAATGATTTGTATCAAGTTTATGTTACTTGAGGTGTTGTTGTCCCTCACTTTTATTTTACTGAAGTGGTAAGAGAGATAACATTTTCATACTACAATCTTTCAATTTGCATCTATTAATGAGATATGCATCATTTGAGGTCCTAGTTGTTTTTGCTACAATTTATCATATTCTTCCTTCTTAATTTACATCCTTTAGATGTGAATGTGACCTCCTTTTTGTTATCAACCATTTGACTTACACTTAATTTTTTTTTGCTGAAACCTTCAACAAACAAGACATCTTTAGCCTTAGTTTTCTCATTGTCAAGGCAAGCTAGTCCTTCTCCATTATTCTGGATAATGTATTGTCTTTGCGAATGACACTGGAATTTTTTAATTCCTTTATTGAGATAATTTTTCCTTAGTCTCCTATTATGTGACTTGAGCAATGAATATCTGCATACCATTGTTCCTCTTTACCTTGACTACATAGAGCTAAAATACATTTTCTCCTTTATATATTCTTTCTTTTTACATATCCTTGTGCTTTCTTTCAACTTCTTTCCTTTCAATGGAATAGTTGGGCTACTTGTACAAACACTTCCTTGGTGTCCATGATTATCATATTTGAAGCCTTTAGAGACATCCAATCAGGGAGAAAAATAGTTTTAACTTAATACCACCTTCATGGGAGTTAGTCGATTTATTCCTTTCAAAGTTACATGAGGAGAGCCTTCTTGAGGAATTCATTCTTTTACCAGTTGTTTTTTTCTAAATTTACTCAAATTGGCTTTATGAGAAAAATAATATCTTTGTTGATTTATTACTACGTTTAGCATGCTTCCTTTACTGTTAATATGAATATGTAAATATTTTGGTCCTTAGCTTGATCCGTGCCTTTATTTGCATAGTTCTTATACCTTTTCATGTGCATTGAATTTAGATTCTCCATATGCCATGGATTTCCTTGAATTCAAGCATAGATTACAAATTCACACTCTTATACTTCTTTATGCCTCTTTTCCTTCACACACACACACACACACACACACACACATATATTTCTTATTCTAAGAGAAAGGTCTGATTTTTCCACTTCTACACTCAACTTATTTGTGCCCATAATTCTTACAATTATAAAATTAAATGTAATTGAGAAATGGAGAAAAGAATTTGTTTCTTCTATGAATACACCTATGAGGATTCTCAAGTATGTTGTCCCTAATTCTTGACGAGTAATAAGACTCATTTCTAACATGATTATCTCTTTTATAGACTTTACAGTGGCCAACTCTATAACCAAATTTGTACATGAATGAAAACTACCATAAAAAATATTTTGGTACATGGGGACAATTTTTCTTTCTTGACATCATCTGTTGTTTCTTTAGTATATTTATTTTTTAGGGATACATGGATTTTTTTGTATTCTTTCTTGACCTTCTTAGTAGTTTAGACCATTGTAAATTTCCCTCTTTTGATGTTGTTGATTTATATTTTCCTTAGCTACATTGATGTTAGGTCCTTTGATTTCATTAACATATCTAAATGGCTCTTTTCCTTCAACCTTATTGGTGCTTTATTCTTCTTCATAACCTAGACTAGTCTTAATGAGAGGATATCTTTGACATCTAAGATTACCATTTAGAATCTTGGTACTCTTATCAAAATGTTGATATTGAGTTATATATTCATTGGTATTTTCCAGATAATTTATCAATGATACAATCTCAAATTCTAATCTCTCACAATGACTTTCTCCTTCAATTGGTTGGCTAGTCATCACTTCTTCCATTCTTTTGGCTTCTTCTCGCTCTGTTTTCAGAATAATCAATGGTGAAACTTTAGATAGGTTTCCTTATTTCTCATGCTCCTTGGATAACTCCTTTCTTATGGATGCATTCTCATATTGTAGTATTTCATAACTCTTTTCCTTATGCTTTAGTTGCTTTGATAGTATTTATTCAATTCCTTTTTCTTCTTCCGGATGGACCTTTTTAAGATTCATTGATTTTTTATCAGAAAAATGACTTTCTTTTTCAACATTTTTCAATTGTTCCTTCATTCTTATTTTCTCTCTTCTATCCTTCTTTAACTTATCTAGAGCAGTAATCAAATATCCTTCAAGATTTACTTATATTATTCTTCATCTAATGCTTTAGGGGAACTAACACATTCATATCTAAGGTATATTTCAATTTCAACTCCTTTTCCTTCTGAATTTGATATCTCTTTCTCATTGGCTTTAATTTCTTGAATAATATGATAATCCTCTATAGTCATGAGCGTAGATACTTCTTCATCACTACTAGATGTATACCCATCTCTTTTTTCTCACGAGCAATCATCTTCTAAGGAGTAAAGGTTTTTCTTATTTAGCTCAGAAGATTTTCTCTCAACATCATGTTATTCTTTATCACTACCATTTTCTGAAATTGCATATAAAAATTTAGAAGAAAGATAATTTATTCTTCTACAATTACGAAAGAAAATAAAATTACCAACGAATTTCACTTCTTCCCCATATTCACTATTTTTTATCTTGACATTTGATAAATTAGTAGCATTTTGACATATTTCTCAATACTTGAAGCATTTAATAAGTTGCTTACATTTTTATGATATATTTTGTTATCTCCTTATGATTTGGCCTTTGTTATTATATGAGTCATCACTTAATCAATTATGGTATTTGATTTTCCTTAAATATTTGTGTACTTTTTCCTTCTAAGAATATTTCTTGACTTTGAATTCCATGTGATCATCTTCATCATAGTTGCATTGCAACTCATTGCATATCTCTTTTGCAGTCCCACAACAAATCACCTTGTCATAATTTGATTTAGACAACCCATTCAAGATTTTCTTCATAGCTTCAATACTATAATCATTATTCTTTCCATCTACAACAGATAACAATGCATCCAACCTAAGATCCTTTAAATAAAGTTTCATTCTTTCTTTGAGAGTGTGTAACTTGATCCATTTAATAATGGTACTCCATATGGGGAGAGCTAATCTTGCTTAGCCATGATCCCTTGAGATATACCTTCTAGTGGTCACAAATTGTTCTCAAATTGCTCTTAAATTAAACGACTTTGATTCCCATTGTTAGAAACTAGGATAATATTGAGAGAAAGATGAATTAGTATTATACATTTTTTTCCAATCTTTAATATTATTTATGTTATCGCTAATCAATTAGAGAACAACACCATTGATCAGACATCGTACACATACGATACAAATATATTTACATGGAAACCCATAAAGGGACAAAACCAAAAGAATTCCTTTTGTTTCTAATTAAAATCCAAGCTCCAAGATAATATTACATCAAAATTTACTGGCACCAACTAGAAGGAGATAATCATCCCCTAATTTGCAAGTACCCACTTTCTAGTGGCACCAAACCCCAGTATTTTCAAGTACCAACCTATTAGAGGAGCCAACCTATTAGAGGAGCCAACCTCCTGATATTTACATGCACCAACCTAAAGGAAGAACCAACTTCTTGAAGTCTATAGGCAAAAATCTAAGGGAAGTACCCACTCGCTAATATGGAAGCACCACCCAAATTTTCCTGGTTGATCCCTTTTTTATCCATTTTCAAAATCAAACCCATAGGCTTTATTTCAATTCAAATAGTTAGACTTATTTGTAATGATGTCAATTCTCCATTTCTCGCACATCTAGATATTTTACTGCAACACAAATATGCTCAACCGTTCATTATTTTATGTTTTTGTTCTCATCTTATTTGAAGATCTTATTCTGTATCTCAAATAAGCATATCTATTGTCTAAATATATACTCCATTTTAATAAGAATTTTCATACTCCATCCCCTTGTATACTTCTTGATTCTTGATGTCATTTGTTCTTCCTCTACAGTATGGTTCACACCTCTGATCTCAATATCTCTTAAACAAGAACTTAACATAATTTTTTATTTTGCATTTCCTCTCACTGTCATTCAAAAGATGCATTTCAAATATACACCATCCAAATTCATTTGATTTTCTAAACCATATAAGTTAAACATCCTCTTCACTCTTCATTATTTCTATGATTTGTTCTTTAGGTAAAGTGAGAAAGTGAACCTATCACAAAAAGAAAAAAAAAAAGAAACAAACTCAACCCTCTTGCTTTGGTTATATGTGTCTAATATCTTCAATTTGGTTCCAATGTGCACTCAATAAAGTGAGTGACACTGACTTCATCACTATTGAATTTCTATTTATAGTTTATGGTTTATGATGCAATGGTTTAAATAGGGAAAACATGATGATTTTACTGCCCCACGTAAATTAATAACCATGGGTTTCCACCCTCAATAAATTGAATGTTGAATCCATGATTTCTACTAACTTTTAGTTTACGTTTCTTAGAGGGTCAAGGCCACATAACGTGGTTCCAATCAATTTTTCCCTCGAAGGCTTATTTTCTTGACCCATAGGAGCATGTCCTTAACCATCCAAGGGAAATTTTTTTTGATATCATGCTATCATGATGGTGACATCATCATGTCACATGGCACCCTCTCGGTGGTTCCATGTGTGATTTGGAACCAACCCACTTGGTCACCCAAAAGCATCATATACAAGTGACAAGTGGCACCCTTTAATGCGGCCATGTATATCCACATCATCACCTTGAGCCATGAAATTTCTCTGTCACTACCACCTATCCCCACATGTGTTTCCATGTTATGTTATGGTCCATTTGGATACCACCTATGCTGCTTGTCACTCACCACCCATGCTTTTGAATGCACATTGATTATACCAAGTGGTATGAAAAGCACTTGGGTGCTTAAACCAAGCAACATATTAATAGGGAATATGAATAGCTTATGTGTTTACCAATTCTTGGTATTGATGCAATCTATGTGCGACATCTTTTTACCACTTTTTCCCCTATGTCCTAAAACTATTTTGTGAATTCCACTGGTTCTGCAAACCCTCAAATAGTGGTTTTGTACTTGGTTGGGCAGGGGGGAATAGATTTGAGCCATCGATATTCATTAGAAAGTATGGCATGAATCCACATCATAGATCCCTACCCCATCCTATTAATCTTTCACACAAGGGGGGTTCATGATCAACAAGTGTCATTCGTCCAGGGGCCCAAAATTTTCAGACAACAATATGCCAGTCATACATGTTCATTGTTTATTTGACTTGCGATATTTAATTTCCTCACAATATTGAATTTTTCTAGCTATAAATATGAAATATCTACATGATGCACCTATTATCACTTCACAACATGCACATGAAATAGAAAATTTTTGGTTTGGCATGATTGTGGATATGCACCAAATTTTGAGTTTCACTAAATTTGGGGATTTCCGAGTCTTTTGAATTTTGAGTTTCTATAAAATGATGAGATAAACCTCCATAACTTCACATTTGAATATAATGACCAAGGATTGAGTTTTTACCCCTCTTTAAAACCTTCAAGAACACCTTGATCATTTTTACTAATATTCCTATATCTTCTTCGCACATTATCTTCTTAACAACACCTAGTTTCAATGTTATCTTTGATATCAATGAAAACAATTTTCATTAATGACAACACATGTCCAACACACCATCCAAGATCCCTAGACTCATAATGTGTCTAATTAAATGATGAATGGATGGGATTTGAATGATGCTATATTAATTAAAGTGTACATTGAATAATAAAAATACATTAAAGGCTATAGACAAAGAAGGGAAAAAACATGGGGCCCATGATTCCACAAGAGAGGAAAGAAAGAGGTATTAGTGGCCAAGGAAGAACAATATTATTGTATTATGAATCTAATTCCTTAAAACTTATCTTTTACAAACTTTTATTCATGTTGTCCTAAATATTATCAACCTTGTTATTAGTTTGCAGGAAAGATATATGGGCTTCTTAGGAAAAGACGTGGTACATTATTTGCATTCAAATATAATCCATGATCTTGATCATGGAAATGGTTTTTTTGTGCGATGTTGATTAAATCAAAATATTTGTCTTAGAGCCTAGGATTTTCCACTAACTCTAAGTTAGAAATCATAGGAAATGAAACTATGTGGAAAATTATGACCCTCTGCAAGGGAAATTATTGTCATTGAGAAAACTAGTTACAAATGAGATTCCCTAGAGCCCATAGTAGTAATATTTATTGGCTAGTCTATTCTAGAAACTTGGAAGAAAGTGGGATATTCTAACGACTTCATGGTAAATAATAGAATCCCATTCAGTAGGTTGTGTATGTTGAAAGACGTCTGGTGGGTTGCGATAATTGTACAAGTTTGTAGAAGGTAAAATTTTGGAATTGAGATATGTGAAATATTTATATCCAGCCATATGAGATTTCATGCTTGTGGCCTTATAACCTTAGCTTGGGAATTTCCATTTTATAGAAAGATTAAAGGAAATAAAGAGCATAAAGTTAGGTGGAATGTTCTTTTTTTGGTATCTAGTTAATGGTTAAATTCCCAAAAAGAAAAGTGTGATGATATATACATGATTATGTTAAATTAATTCTTCTAGGTCATGAATTGAAATGGTTACTAGATTGTTCAATTATGTTGTATGTTTAAGTTTACAACTAGAAATGTAAATGAATTAATTTTGTTACATGAGCATGTGCAATCATATATGCATGCATGAATCATTTAATAACATGGCTTAGAGGATTATTGTAATAGAACTATATCATTATGAATTTACCCCAATCGAAAGGATGGGGATGTATAGAAAGGTATGAACACAAGGGAATTGGAATTTTTTCAATGCCAAGAAGTACCCCTTAGCCTTTGCAAAGGATAAATTTTACTGCATATGTGACAAAGGGCCATCACAAAAAGATCATAAATTCCTTCATGTGTGTGGAACATAGTATTATTAAATGTCTAGTTCCTTCATTTGAATTTGTGATATCCACATTATAGGTCTACTTTAGTGAATAATTAGGTATTGTGATGTTCATCCAAGAAAAAACCAATGATTGCAATGAAGAATTTATACTTGTTAAGAGAAATAAATTTTAGACATATTATTGAAATTCACAATTTTACTAAGAAGGTGAGTGAATCAATATAATGACAATTTTTACTTATTAAATCCAGTCAAACATCATAAAACATATTTCCCATAAATTGAACAACTAACATGAGATATATGTGGAAATCATTATAGGAAAAAACTATAAAACTTATTTATATGAATAACCTTATATATGCCAACTTACTATTACATCAATTTCTAGGCACCAACCTATAGGAGGCACAAATCCCCTCTACAGTTTTGTAGAAACCAACCTACGAGAGACACCAATCCTCTCTACTACTTTGTACAAGAAAACCTATAGGATACGAACCCCCACTACTTAGTTGTAGGAACCAACCTATAAGAGACACCAATTCCATCTATTATGTTGTGGGCACCAACCTATGCTAGTGACACAAATCCTCATCGCTACAGATATTAGTAGGCACCAACCTACTTCACCAAGTCAACTTGCTACTTCATAATGTTTATTATTTTCTTCTACTTTCACCAAGTCTTGTTGTTTCTTTTTCCTTCACCAGATCTATTAGTAGCTTCTAAGTTCACTAGGTCTACTTGTTGCTCCTTCCTTCATTCGGTCTATTTCTCTAAAAACTTATCGCTTTTGGCTTCTTTCTAAGAGTGAACTTCAACAACATGCCACATATAAAATGTTTCAAATATGGCTATGAAATTTCTAGCACAAGAACCTAGAGATATATTCTCTATCTCATCCCTATTTCATAGCCCAAAATATCTTAGAAATAAATTTATAGCAAAAATTCCAAATTGGCATATTTTAATAATGTTTTAGGAGCATTCAAGAACAATAAATTGCTTAGATCATAAATCCACTAATATGGTGAAAAAGGTTTTGAAATTCTACCTTAGGTACCTTGGGATATCTGTTATATCTCTTCCACGTTTCATACTTTAAAATATCACAGAAACATAGTTTAGTTCAAAATTTCAAGTTGACTTGTTTGAAGCATGTTTCAAGAGCATTTAGGAAACCTAAATTACTCAAAGCATATATCAAAAATTATAGTGAACTAAGGTCTGAAATTTGAACCATTGGTACATGAAAATGTCCTATATATACACTCCACATTTCATGGTATAAACATCCGAGAAGAATAGCTACAATGAAAATTCCAAGATCACATGTTTGCAGCAAATTTTAGCAGCATTTAGGAAGCCTAAATTCCTCCAAGAATATCTATGGAATTATAGAAAACATAGTTTTGAAATTTTTAACTATGGCTATTGGAAATCATTTATTTATTCACTCTAAGTCTGATGATTATAGGAATTGTAGGAGATAGATATAGTGTAAATCCCATGTTAACCTATTGAAGTAGATTTAAGGTGCATTTCCGAAGCTTAATTCCCTCAGAGCATATATCTAAAATTATAGAGAAACACTATTTGAAATTTTAAATACAAGTACATGAGTATATTCTATCTATATCGTCCAAATTTCACATTTTGAAACATCTCAGAAGAAAAGTTATAGTGTAAATTCTAAGATGATTTGTTCACTCCATAAATCACATGTTTTCTTCCACCTTTAGGCTCTAAGAATCACCCTAACAATTATTACTTAGCTCATTTTTGTGACCTAAGATCTCTTATTACTTGGATTCTCCTACAATAAGCTCATATACCCTTTATTTATTGTGCTTATATGTTCACTTTATGGGGCCAACTTGTAAAATTGGTTGGATGGACCTAGTTGTATGAACCTGGTTGTACTTGATTGGGTCATCCTGATCAATATTTGATATCTCCTCATTCCCATGGATTTAGAGCTAGCTCCATACACTATTTGAAAGGTATTGAAATAGGATTTCAAGGTATATATCTGATGATCACATTTGAGCTATGAAATTATAGTAAAAAATTCTTCAAATATATGGCATCCAAATTGGGCATCAAAAGTTCAGAAGCAGTATTTCCAACCATTTTCATTTTCCAAACTTTATCTTAGACATATGTAGTCTCCCCTTGTCTTGGCATAAATTATAACAATATTCCCAACAATCTCCCCTTTTTCATTCATGGTAACCCTTAGTCAATTCTAAAATAATATTGTAGAACACCCCTATATGAATTTATCCTTGTGTATGTAACTCTTCCCCATTTAATATCAATGGAAAAGGGATAATCCCTCTAATCATGTGATTTTCATTATTTGTAACTCTTCTTCTATTTGCAACACTTCCATGTTGTTTGTAGCTCTTCCTTTATTCACAATTTATCTTAACGAACACAACTCTTTCACTATTTGGAACTTCTCTTAGTAGTTGAAACTCCTCCCTGTATCTACTATCTCTCCTAATGTCTGTAAGAATATTATACATATTCTGTCTTTAAATTCTCCCCTTGACATCTAAATAGAAAAACCATTACTTTATTTGATTGTTTATTTCTCCTTTGTTTGCAACTAGGCCCCACTGTGGAGGCTATGTCTATATGTCCCTGCATGCAATATTTCCTCCTCTATAGTTCTAATCTTAAGATTCCTCCCACTGTGCTTAAATTTCATTTTACTTGTTCTTTTTGGGATTTCTCCCCTTGGGCTTATGACTCATTTTCTCTATAACTTAACTCTTTGGGAATCAAAGGGTTTTTCCATCTAAGTTGATGATTCTCCTTATTTTTAGTTCACCCCTTTTGTTTTTATTTCCAAATGAATTTTACCATTCACTTCACTTTTAATTTCTAATTGATATTCCACAAATTTTCCATTTAATCATCCTTCTGCTATATCTCACTCTAAACAGATCCCATATTATTAATGTTTATTGAGGTGTTGTAGTCTCTCATGTATCTTATGTTTTTCTTTTATTGATTATATGTTAGGGATATTACTCCCATACTATATTTTTTCTTTATTTTAATCTCACGAAGGACATATACATGGTTTAGACACTTGATTGCATTTTCTAGCAATATTCTTGAACTTATTTTTCTCATTTCACATCATTCAAAATGGAATATGAGATCATAAACTTGATCAACCATTTGGCTTACACACAATAAATTGTGCTCTAGACCTTCAAAAAATAAAACACTCCAAGTTTTTGTCCTCCAATTATGAATATTGACTGTGCGTTTTCCATCTATCCTTCCCAAATCATACTATAGGAGATAGGACCAAATTTGTCTCTCTATACGATAGGAGATAAGACCAAATTTATCTCTGTAAAGGAAGTAAAAGGAGGTAGTGTCACCCATGGAAATAATGATTTGGGAAGGATAGTTGGAAAATGCATAGTCAATCTTCATGGTCGAAGGACAAAAACTTGGAATGTTTTATTTGTTGAAGGTCTAGAGCACAATTTATTCAGTGTAAGTAAAATGGTTGATCAAGATTAAGATCTCATATTCCATTTTAAAGCATGTGAAATGAGAAAAGTAGGTTCAAGAATATTGGTAGAGATTAAAAGAAAGAAAAAAATATAGTACGGGTGTAATATCCCTAACATCTAATCAGTAAAAGACAAATATAATATAAGTGTGAGACTGCAACACCTCAGGCAACATTAAGAATATGTGAACTTTTGAGAGTGAGTTATAGGAGAAGGATGATGAAATGGAAATTTTGTGGAATATGAATTAGCAGATGAAAGTGAAGTGAATAGTGAAATTCATTTGGAAATAAAATACAAAGGTGGAGATTTACAAATAAGGAGAAGCACAAATTTAGATGGAACAACCCTTTGATTCCCAAAGACTTAAGTTTTAGAAAAAAGGAATCATAAGCCCAAGGGGAGGAATCCCAAAATGAACAAGTAAAAGGAAGTTTAAGCATCGCGGGAAGAGTCTTGAGAGTAGAACAATAAAAGAGGAAATGTTGTCTGCATGGAAAGATACGCATAGCCTTGATAGGGGGATCCTAGTTGCAAACAAAGGAGAAATAAGCAATCAAAGAAAGTAATTATTTTTCTATTTAGATATCATGGGGAGAAATTAAATAAATAATATCCAAAATATTCATGCGAACATGAGGAGAGATAGTAGATAGAGGGAGAAATTGCAACCACTGAGAGAAGTTGGAAATAGAGGAAGAGCTTTGTTCACTAAGAGAAACTTTGAATGAAGGAAGTGTTGTAGATAGAATAAGAGTTACAAATAATGAAAATAACATGATATGGGGGATTATCCCCTTACCATTGATGTTAAAGGGGAAAGAGTTAGAAGCACAAGGAGAATTACATATATGGGTGCTCTACGATATTATTTCAGAATTGACTAAAGGTTACCATGAATGAGAAAGGGGAGATTGTTGGAAATATTATGATCATTAATGTCAAAGAAAAGGGGAGACTACATATGTCAAAGATAAAGATTGGAAAATGAAAATGGTTGGAAATATTTCTTTTGACTTTTGATGCCCAATTTGGATGACTTATATTTGAAGAATTGTTTACTATAATTTCATAGCTCAAATATGAGCATCAAATATATATCTTGAAACACTATTTCAATACCTTTCCAATATTATATGGAACTCTCTCTAACTCCATATGAATGAGGAGATATGAAATATTTATTATGATGACCCAACCAAGTACAATTGGTTCCACCTAACCAATTTCCCAAGTTGGCCCCATAAAGTGAACATTCAAACATTATAAATAAAGATAAAAGGAGCTCATTTGATGATACTCCAAGCAATAATATATCTTAGGTCACAAAAGGAGCTAAGGAATAATTGTTAGGGTGATTCTCGGGGCCTACAGGTGGAAGAAAACAAGTGATTTATGGAGTGAATGAGCGATATTAGAATTTATAGTATAACTTTTCTTCTGGGATGTTTCTGAATGTGTAACTTGGAGGATATAGACAGAATATACTCATGCACTTGTATTTAAAAATTGAAACCTTATTTCTCTACAATTTTAAAGATATGTTCTTAGGAAATTATACTTTTTGAATTCACCTTAAATCTACTTCAAATAAGTTAACCTGACATTTTCACTATAAGATTCTGCTAGAATTCTTATAAACACAAAACATAGAGGACATAAATAAATTATTTCTATACCCATGGTTCAAATTTAGAACCTTGGTTTTCTATAATTCCATAGGTATGCTCTGAGGAATTTAGGCTTCCTAAAATTCTACTAAAATTTTCTTCAAACATGTTAGCTTGGAATTTTCATTCTAGTTATTCTTCTGACATGTTTTAGATGATGAAACTTGGATTATATAGATAGAATATTTTCATGTATATATGGTTCAAATTTCAAACCTTAGTTCACTATAATTATGGATATATGATTTAAGGAATTAGGCTTCCTAAAGGCTCTTGAAACATGCTTCAAATAAGTCAGCTTGGCATTTTCACTAAACCATATAATTATGATGTTTTAAACTATGAAATATGGAAGAGATATAAAATCCATCCTAAGGTGCCTATGGTAGAAATATCAAACATTTTTTCACCATATTTATGGAGTTATGATATGAGCAATTTATTCTTCTTGAATGCTCCTAAAACATGCTTCAAATACATAAATTTGGAACTTTTTCTATTAATTTATTTATAAAAAATTTAGGGCTATGAAATAGGGATGAGATAAAAAAAATTTATATCTAGGTTCCTATGGTACAATTTTATAACCATATTTGCAAAATTGTCTATGTAGAATGTTGTTCAAGTTCACTCTTGGAAAGAAGCCAAAAGAAACAATTTTTCAAAGGAATAGACCTAATGAAGGTTAGTGCCTACTAATAATTGTAGCAATGGGGATTGGTGTCTTTATATGTTGGTTGCTACAAAGTAGTAGAGGGGTTGGTGTCTCCTATAGACTATTTCATAAAATTCAAAAGAGGGGATATGTATCTAGTGTAGGAATTTACAGGGTAAGTTCCTCAGACAGAACACCAAAAGGACACCGCTCACAAACAGATCACAGATCAATACACCAGTATTTTGACGTGGTT
>APFE031543492.1:0-22396 GCA_000404065.3 Pinus taeda
CTTAGTTTTATTTTCTATAAATAGGAGAAACTCTGATGTATGAAGGGTTGGAGATTTTTATGAAAAGACAGAGTTCTCATAATTGGTGTATGTAAAGTTTATTTTGACAGTAATAGAAAGCATATTGCTGTTTCTTCCCAAGATTCATCGTGTGTCCCAAAAGTTCAGAATGTGTGTGGTTTTGGTTCTATGTATCTTATTTTACAATTCACAAGTCATGCAATCACTCTGAATTCATCATTGATGCTCAGACTTCCTGTGTATATCTTGTTGAGTTGCAGTCCTTCTTAGTTGATGTTTTGAACAGTGAGACATTATATGCCTTGGTTTCTATGATGCAATAGTTGCTTGTTTACTGTAGAAATGTTTAACTCCATGAGCCCAATGGAAGAGGCCTTGATTTTATTGTTCCAACCAGTTTAGAATTCATTCACTGTTTTAATAGAGTCAGCCATCTTCTTGCCCCCAAAAACATATCAAAACCTGTGAGAGAGCCCTCTCTGACTAGGGAGGCTGATCCTTAGTCTAAAGTCTGGTTTGAAACAGTTGCATGAGATCTCACTAAGTAGCAGCCCTTAGTACATGGTTTTGTGACAACACCTCTAATCAGATACATTTCTCCTCATACAACACCATTTTCCACATGCGAATCATTCAAAAAGCATGTAACCTATGATTGCATCCACTATACATGTCATGAATATTTTACAATGACAATATTACTCAATGATAATTCAAAATTGATAACAAACTTTAATCAATGATCATACTAGTATTACTAATCAATAATGCACCTCTGTGCCATATTGGTCCCCTACACACTAAAAAAATCATCAATAACATCTAACCATGAATGATTAACAAGCATCAAATCTATGTATGATAAGTTATGATATTTTGAAACACATATCATCATTTAATTAAAAATTCATCATATCATCCATCTTAATAATTAATGAATGCATAATAGTTATCATCATCATATAAAGTAAATAATTAGATCATCAATGTCTAATGTCCTAAAATAGTAAAGTATCAATCAAGTAGTTATCTCAAAATTTAGAATAAAGTGGAAAGTGTTTGTCTCATAGTTAAGGTCAAATGGGGCAGTACAACATTGATTCGGTGGCCACTCCATCTTGTTGTTTCCTTCTACTTCATTCTAAAATTTGGATGGGTATTTCTCCTTGGTAGTGATTTTTCTTCTTCTTTCTATCCGTTCTTTGCAAAATCTAGTGGTTCAAGTCTTTGGCTTAAGTTATCCATCTCAGTCTGCAAGATTTTGGTTCTCTATCTCCTGCACCATAAATGTCCACCCTCTCTCTTGCTTCGTCACCTTTGTTGTCTTTTCCTTGGTATGCTATCATGTTCCTATTTTGGAAAATTGATCACTCCTTGAAAAAGAGCAGGGTGCCACTGAGGTTCTTCCTACTATGAGGCCAATGGGAGTTCTCAGGTGTGACAATGTGCTAAATCATTCACTAATGTATTTCAATCACTCACACTATTTGATATACAAACTCAGCTTGAGGAAGTAGAAAATGATATTGCTGGAGAAACAAGGTGTTTATCTAACATAGATATCACAAGGGAAGTGACTGCATGGGTACCTCAAACTAGTCATACACAAGGGAGGCACAACCAATACTTGAAAATGGTTGACTGGTATTGGTAGATGAAGACATTGTTGACGTGAGTTTTATTGGACCACAACAATGGTGAGGAGAAATCTCCTAGTGTTGGATGAGATTAAACTATCTATAAAATGCATATACAAGTGTCTCCAGCAAATTGAAGACCAATTCATCTTTAATCCTAATAGTTCTCCAATTAATAACAAATCACTTGTTGAAATAATCCCATCGGATTCATCTCCAACAACATGACTAGGTGCAATTTCTCTATTTCTCACTCTAGGTCTTTTGCTTTCATGTATATCTCAATTGATAGATCAAATGGTAAAAATATTTAATTTTCATGTATGGTTATCTCAAGGGTCAATGTTTTGTCGCTTGTCTTATTTCCCTCGTAACAGATTAGAGAAAAACCAAGATTATGTTACTCTAATATTTGAGTTAATTAATAAAAAAATTTAATTATAAAAAAATTAAAACTTATTTAAATTTTTAAATTAATTTAATAGTAATTTTACCAACTTCATTAATTTCAACATAAACTTGATCTAATTGGCGAAATTTTTCATATCTTTTTCAATATCTTCTAATAACAGTTTTGAATGATTAATTTTACTAATAATAATAATAAAAAAAGCCAACTTAACCTAATCACTAACTTTTAGACCTTGGATTATTTATTCCAAAAAAGTAAGGCATAACAATACATATCCTGTCGATATAAAACAATTCATCAGATAAGGAAATTGATTACGAAATGACATTAAAGATTAGAAAGGAAAGTACCAAATTGCTGCAAAATATCCTCACCTAATTATCATTTTTAATTTTATATGATAATAATAATAAATTTAGACAAATTAAAATAAAAAGATATTTGGTTAAAAAATATATTATTTTGATGTATTTTTTATAAAAATTATTAATTTTATATTTTATAAACATAATAAGTTTTATATTATTTTCTACATAGTATTAGAAAAGCGAATTAATTTTATTTGGCATTGTTATTTTTTTAATGAGTTATTATAATTTTAAAATTTGCATTTATTTTAGATTAAGTAGATTTTGATGTTAAGAGATTTAGTTTTTTTCATTTATCTAACCTCTTAATTTTTCATTAGGGTTGTGGGGAATCACCTTTTTTTCAAACCTAGTCTATTAGATCCTGATTAAGGATATGGGCATCAATTTTTTTCCTATTTCTTTTGTACTTTGCTAACATAATAATTAGGTTTGATTTCAAGAGCATTCAAGAAGCCCAACTCCTCAGGAAATACCTATGAAAGTATATCAAACTAAGATCTAAAACGTCTACCATAGGTACCTTGAGATATCATCTCTATCTCCTCCACATTTCGGGGTCTGAAACCTCAAAAAAACAAAGTTGTAGCAAAAATACCATGTTGACCTGTTTGAACCTTGATTTCAAGAGCACTCAGTATACCCAACTTCCTCAGATCATATCTCTAAAATTATAGAGAACCAAGATCTAAAAATTAAGTTCAATCTTCAATGTGATTTCCCCTCATTATGGTCTAAGTTTTAGCCTCTGAAACCTATTAGAAGAAAAGTTACAGTGAAAATTCCAAGATTCCCTATGTGAAGAAGCATTTAGGAAGTCCAACTTCCTTAGATCGCATATCCAAAAATATAGTGAATCAAGATTTGAAAATTGAACTAGATGTTCATCGAGATTTCCCCTAACCATGGTCCAAGTTTTAGCCTCTAAAAGCTCCTAGGAAAAAATATATAGTGAAAATTCCAAGATGACATATTTATTTCATAAGTACCTCTTTGGCTTCCATCTTTAAACTCCAAGAATGACCCCAAAACTCCTCAACTTATTTTTTACACTTGAGGTCTCTTTAAGTCAAAGGAAAAATTTGGGGTTTATATCCTATAGAGAAAATTAACACAAAAATGACATGCAATTAATAGGGAAGGCATGCACGTGCACAACCGACCCATGAATTTGAAAATTTATTAATACAATCTATAATAGGAATAAAAAATTGCCAAAATAAATTCAATTTCTTTAATCTGAGGTTAAGAAAATAATTCACAAGTTTACCAGTAAAAACATTCATATCCTCCACACGTTTTATTTTTCATAAAATAGATCTTCATAAAAAAAGTTGTTTGACAATAACTAATTACAACTATTACAATTTCATATCACACACACACACACACACAACACACACACAACACACAACATATATATATATATATGGTTGTAATAATAAATTTCATTTACCAAGCACAACAATAATTATTTGATTTAGAAAAATTGAATCTGGAAATGAAGAAGGGTGAGCCACTCTCCACAAAACCACAGGTAAGAATGTGTTGTAGTCTTTCTTGCAACCAGCCACCCCTGAGCTAGATGTTTGATGTCTTCACAGAAAACTAAAATCAGGGATTTGTAACACAATTTTGAGACCATATATAACATAAAATGAAGGTCGCTCTCCTTCACAAATAAGAAAAACTTAGTAATTAGACTTTCCATCTTTAACTAGGCTCATACAAATTCACAAAACACCATGATTTTTTTCACAACACAAGCGAGCCCTTCTCTAATATCTATAGTCTCTCAAACCTCCCCTCTTTAGAGCTCTAAGTGCCACACAAAAATAAGACCATTCCCAGTTCTCAAAGAATCTAGTCCAAAGAAAAAGTGTCGCAACACATTTACTTCTTATCACATAAGTTATCACTCATAGTTATTAACTAGTCAGAAGGTCTGAGCCTCTTTGGGTTTTTGCACCAACTCTTTTGCCAGTTTGAATTTCTGAGTGAGAGGGAAAATAATGTAGCAAATAAAATGGAATAGGTTGAAAAAATAAATGAAAGAGAACATCTTGATTGATCCTCCCTCTTTTTTTTTTATAATCACACCTTGACCCATCATATTTCCAACCTCTTGCTAGAAGCACCTTGGGTAGGTTAATGATCTCATTAAAAGGGGAAATTAATCCAAGACAAATTTTCCTCTTACGCTAAAATCATAGTCTATTTCAAACCTTTTCCCTTCAACTCTAGTTTTTTTTTTTTTTTTTTTTTTTTTTTTTTTTTTTTTTTTTTTTTAATTAGTAAAAATAAACATTATATCAAATCGTAATGTTTTATCTCATAGAATCAATTCTTGTACATCAAAATTATAGGTTCTCAATTACACACAAAATTGGAAAACTAGATGGGACGTCACAATCACCTCCACCTTTAAGGAACACTATCCTCGGTGTTCCATTATTATGCAGAAAACAAGTAAGAATATGCCAGTATAATGGAATCCTCTAAATTCCTAAGTGAATTATTCTTCTCCATAATGCTTCTTTTGTACTTTAACCTACATAATTCTTCAGTTCGAAAGCAGTGTCTCTTTCTTGCCTAGTATGCATTGTGGTTTTAATATGAACTCTCCTTCAGGTTCCACTTGGATCACAACCCAATCAGTAACATTAATATAATAATAAACATATTTTTTAAGAAAAGATGCATGAAATACATCATGAACTTTAATGTCTAGAGGTGAAGCAATCATGTAAGCCACTAGCCCAAGTCTTTCCAAAATCTCAATTGGCCCACAATAGTGTGGTGCTAATTTGACACAAGTTCCCATTCTCAATGAACTTCTCTTTGGGTTAATTCAAAGATACACTTGATCTCCAAATTTGAACTCTTTGTGAACTCTCTTCTTGTCTGCATATCTCTTTAGATGATTTTGGGCTACCTTCAACTTCTGTTTGATCAATAAAACTTCTTGTTCCATCTCTTATAACATATTAAGTCCAACAAAAACTCTATCCAATGGATGATCCCAACTAATGGATGCATTACATTTATAGCGATACATTTCTTCAAAGGGACTCGTCAGTGATTCATGATAGTCATCATTTTAAGAAAACTCTACCAATGGAAAATAGTACTCCCATTTACTTGGCCTTCTCATTACATATATACAAAGCACATATTCTAAACTCGAGTTTTTCCTTGATATTTGTCCTTCTATATAAGGGTGATAAGATGTAGTAAATGCTAGCTTTGTCTCAATTCCTTCAAACAAATATTTCCAAAATCTTGAAGTAAATTTTGCATCTCTATAAAAAGCAACTACCTTTGACATGCCATGCAACCTGAATATTTCTTTCATAAATATCTCAACAACATCAATTTCTTTGTGAGTGGACTTCTGTTATGTATCCAGATCAAAATATCATAGAAACATAGGAAAACATAGATCAACGACTAGATAATAAGCCACATTGAGGGGGAAACCTCCCTTTACATCACATAATTGAACAATTCTTGGATGATTCAAATGACAAGACCTCCTTGGAATATATGAGAATCTAAAGGGTCAAAATATAACTAGGGCATACGTAACAATAATAATGTAAAGACACACCAATAACAATAGTGAGCTTTTATGGGGCACAATAATAACAATATGGGGGCTACACTAGCATTATAGGGACGTAACATGCCCCTCTACTTCAAAAAAGTGTTTTTGTCAATGCTTGAGTACTTATGGGTGTTTTTTTATATAAAATACTCATCCTCCAACGTGGAATCTTCAGAAGGTAAATTCTTCCACTTAATGAGATACTCTCAAATTAATGAATTCCATAACTGTTATATTATTATTTCCATTATTACTTCAAGCTCAAATATGATTTTTACTTCCTTTTAAAGTTCTGGCAATATAGTTTAAACTGGGAGCTTGTCACCTACAACATTCTTTAAGCATGAAACATGGAAAATTGGGTGTACTCGCAAAGCTGCAGACAACTCCAATTTATATTCGATAGTACAAATATTTTGCGACACCTTGTAAGGCCCATAATACTTTGGTGATAATTTATTATCCTTCCTAGCTTGCTTGAGGGACATCTTTTTTGTATGGTTGTAACAATAAAAACACCCAATCACCTAAATCAAAACTTCTTTCATTGCAATGCTGATATACTTGTTGTTTCATTTAATTCTGCACCAAAGTCATGTTATCCTTTAAGAGTTGGAGAACTTGTTGTTGATGCTCGATGTGATCTTTGACTGCTTGAACCTTGTAATTGTTTCTTAAAGACGATTTGATGGATGGTGGATGCTATCCATAAAGTTCCATAAATGGAGTCATTTTTGTTGTGGTATGGAAGGAAGTTTTATACCACCATTTTGCTAAAGGTAACCACTTGACCCATTGAATTTGCTTATCAAATACAAAGAAATGAAGATATCCTTCCAAAAATGTGTTCACTATCTTAGTTTTCCCATAAGACATAGGATGATAAGATGAGCTATGGGCTAATTGAGTGCCAAGACAAAAAAATAATTATGTCCACAAATGTTTAGCAAAAATGGGATCTCTATCACTTACAATAATATTTGGGTTTCCATATAGCTTTTGATTTTTTTCCATAAATGTAGTAATGACTGTATTGGATTTGAAAGGATGAGACATTGCACAAAAGTGTGCGTACTTGGTAAGTCTATCAACTACCACCATGATGACACTTTTTCCTTTAGACTTGGGTAAACCTATGATAAAATCCATTGAGAACTCCTCCCAACATTGACTTGGAATGGTTAATGGTTTCAAAATACCTGGGGCCTTAATTGTTTTAACCTTATTCTGTTGGCAAACCAAACATTCTGCCACAAAATTATGAATATTATATTTAAGGCCATAAAATAAATTCCTTCTTGACCCAATGGTAGGTTTTTAAAAATCTTGAGTGTCCTCCTATAGGAGAGGTGTGAAATTCCAAAACAACCTTTTGTTTGAGTTGGGAAATCTTATGTAGATATAAGCAATATTTGTACCACAATGAATCATTTTTCTAGATAAATGTATCAAAATCACTCAGATATTGTTGCAACTTTTGAATGAGTGTCCACACCTCTTCGTCATTCTTCCATTGATCCCTTGCTTTAGTTATCCAATCAGGTTGGATAATAGAAATGGCACACAAAAATGACTCCACATCCCCATCCATTCTTGAGAGTGCATCTACAACAACATTTTCCTTCCCTTTTTTATAGATGATTTCAAAGTCATAACCCAACATATTTGTGACCCATTTTTTTCACTCTTCTAAAGATAATATTTGTTTCAACATGTATTTATGACTATCATGATCCGTTTTTAACTTGAGGTGTATTCCCATTATGTAAGGGCGCCATTGCTTTAGGACATGTAGTATTTCCAACATTTCCTTCTCATAAATAGCTTTGTGTAAATCCTTTCCCTTGATTAGATGATTTTGAAAAGCAATGGGTCTTCCTTCTTGCATTAAAACAACACCAATTCCATTTCACGAGTTATAAAATTCCACAATAAACATTTTTGTGAAGTCTAGTATAGCTAATACTAGAGTTTGGGCACATTTCCTCTTTAAGATGTTCAATTTCCTTTAGTTGCCTATGGGGTCTAAAAATGCATCTTTATTTATTAATGTTGTTAGAGGTGTTACGGTTTTCCATTATTCTTAACAAACTTGCGATGAATCCCTGTTAACCTAAGAAATCCTCGGAATATGCCTTAAGGTTATAGGAATTTTCCATCCCTTGATGGATTTAATTTTGTGAGGGTTTGTCTTAATACCTTCATGAGATACACTATGACCCGAATATTACAATTGTTTCTCCCCAGTAGTTTGAGCACCCTGTCAACATGTTTAACATTACATTTCAGAGACTTTCTGTAGATTAGTATATCATCAAAAAATACTAATACAAATTTTCTAAGGAAGGGTTTGAAAGTGGAATTCATCAAACCTTGAAATTTGGGAGCTGAATTAGTAAGGCCAAAAGGCATGAAAAAAAATCATAATTACCTTCATGAGTTCTTAGTTCCATTTTTGAAATGTCTTCTATCTTCATTGTAATTTGATGATACCTTGAACGAAGATCCAACTTGGTGAAGTAAATTGCTCCATGTATTTCATCCAACAATTCATCAATGGCTGGAATGGGAAATTTATCTTTAATAGTGGGCGTGTTGAGCTTTATATCTAGATACATACACAATGATCCATATTTCTTGTGCACCAATACTACTAGATAAGAGAAAGAACTTTGACTAGGAAGAATTATACATGCCTCTAGCATTTATGCAACCATAGATTTGATTTCACTCTTTTGGGCATAAGGATATATGAAAGGTCTGGTGTTTGAAGGAACACTTCCTTGAATCATGTGAACAACATGGTCATGATAAAAAGTAAGTGGGAGACCTTTGGGAGTCTTAAATACCTTGAATTATTGTCAAAAATTATTTGGAGATATGGAGAAATTGATGAATTATGTGTTTGAATATCTAGTGAGCATAATTGTGTAATTACCCCTCGTTGTTCCTTATTCAAAATATTTGTCAAACCATTAGAGCTAATTATCTTTGTAGGTTTCCCCATGATACCCCTTAATTCAATTTCCTTTCCTTCCCATAAAATTTTTAAGAAAAGTTCTTGAAAATTAAAAGTTATCATCCCTAAATATTGTAACCATTAGACTTGTAATACAACATCAACACCGAGCATTGGAATGGAAAACATTGAACTATTCAATACATATTTCCACATTATTATATTTATATTATTACACTTCCCTAAGAAATTTATAACTCCTCCATCTGCAACCATCACTTGACACTCTGGTGCTATATATAGAAAGAAATTAAAATACTTAGATATCTTATAGTGAATTAAATTATGGGTACTACCTGAACCAATAAACACTATTACCTTTTTCTTCTTGGTATATCCTTCTATCTTGATAGTTTGAGTGGTAATTCCTGCCAATGCATTACAAGATATGATCAGATTCATTTCTTATTTTTCAACCCCCGGGGTTGGTTCTGGGAGTATATCTTCTTCTTTTGACGTTTCTTGTTCATTTTCTTCATCCTCTTCACAATCTATGGAAAATAATTTATTCTCAACACATTTATGACCCTTAGTGTATTTTTTATCACAAGTGCAACAAAGCCCTTTTTTCTCTTTTTTCCTTCAATTTTTGTGGTGTCAAAATTGTAGGTTGTGGGAGGTTAGGAGCAAAAACACTTCCATATTTATAGTTATGAGTGGTAGACCTCCTTGTTGCCATAATTTTTCTTTCAAATTTTCTTTCCACCCTAAATGTAGTCTCTAGTGACTTATATTCCTAAAGACGAAATTCATGTTAGATGTTATCCTTTAAAGTACTTATGAAGACATCAGTTAGATGCTCCTCTGGAATATTAGTTACCTTGATATTTAGTCTTTAGAATTCCTCAACATACTCTGGTAAAGAATGTACTGCTCTTTGTATCCTCATAATGTGCTATCAATTCCTCTATAAAAATTGTTGAAGTGGCAAGTGATTTATGAGAACAAAGCCATCGATAACACAAAAACTGATTGGGTTCTAAATTTAAAAATGCAATGCATATATTTTGTGTGGGTTTCACATTGTGTAGATCAAACAACTGCTCCATCTATAGTATCTATGTTACTAGATCCCGACATAAAACTTCCTCATATCAACCTTTGGAATATGATTGGTCTTCAACCCAAAGTTGGAGTCTATAAAATCATGATTCACATTCCTTTTGTTCTCATCATGAGTTTCATGGAATACCTTATCACCATTAGGAAGCATTTCTTGTAGAAAATTTATCAAGCCTTCCTTCAAACATTTCATTTATGCTTTTAAACCATCCTTCGTACCTTCCATATCTAATTTTAAGTCTTCTTTCATCCCTTTTGGTTCATATTTGGTTGCTTTTTGTTAGAGCAAAATTTGTTGCACTTGGTCTCATTACTTTGACATAACATGTTGCATTTATTCCTCTTCTTCATGCATAATTGTAGAGATTTTTAGGGCTTAATGAGTGTATATTTTTTTGTTAGGGAGGCATTTTCGAACCAATTAATGATAATCATGCTCCACTATGCCCTTTGAATCACTTCAAACTTATTAGAAAAAACAAAATTATTTAAATTTAAAAACACACACCTTTTAAGAGCTTGATTTTGAGCTTGTTGATATGCTTGACCTTGAAATTGTTGTATATATGTGATTTATTCATCCCAAGGTCCTAAATTGTGTCATAAGATAGGTCTCTGTGTCTACTTTCCAACACCATAAGTGAGACCGAGATTTGACTCTTCAAGATAAAGTTAAGCCATATCTCCCACGATGGATTGATTATGGACAGGTTTAGTATAGAGAACTTGTAATATATACCACATTTTACTATTTTTGCCTTCAACCTTGGAAATCATACCTGAATAAATATAGTTTGTGAAATTTTAGTCACTTTTTATAGAATCCAAATTTGATGCTCAAAGAGAAAGTTATGATGATTTTCCCTGGGACACATGTTTGAGACTGAATTTTGGACCATACAAAAACCTTAAATTCCTTGGACCATACAAAAACCTTAAATTCCTTGGACCATATCTCTGAAAATATAGAGAACTAAGGTATGACCTTTTGACTAGATGTTCATCAAATTTCAACTCCACGAGATCTAAATTTTAGCTTCTAAAGCCACAAAAAAGATGTTATAGCGGAAATTCCAAGATGACTTGTTTGAAGTAGAAAAACCATAGGATCTAGAGATTTGAAACCAAATGTTATGTATCCAGATCAAATAGCATAGAAACATAAGAAAATATAGATCAATGACTAGATAATAAGCCACATCAAAGGGGAAACCTTTCTTTACATCACATAAATGAACAATTCTTAGATGATTTAAATGACAAGATCTCCTTGGTATATATAGGACTCTGAAGGGTCAAGATATAATTATGGCCTACATAACAATAATAATGTAAGGGAACAATAATAACAATAGTGAACTTCTATGGGGCACAATGATAACAATAATGGGGTTACACTAGTATTATGGGGACCTAAGAAATTCGCTAGAATAAAATGAATTACTTTACTTAACTTGTCCACCACAACAATGATAGAATCATGCTATTTACTTATCTTGGGAAGTACGGTGATAAAATCCATGGTTATAGTCTCACATTTGCAATCTGGAATTGGAATATGTTGCAATAAACATGTTGAATGTTGATGTTCATCCTTGACTTGCTGACATTCCAAGCATCTAACGTTTCACTCAACTATATCTCTCTTTATTTTGGGCTAATAATAATGCTTCTTTACTATTGTTAACATTTTCTAATGTCTTGAGTTCCAAAAACGTGGTTCTTTATGAAATTCGTCCATGATCAACTTCTTTGATTCCTTGGAAGTTGGCACATACAATCTGTTGTTATATAACTGATGAGCCTTTAAATTAGACGCAAATTAAGGCCCATCTCACCAAACTTCAACACATTAAACCTATATGTTTGAATTAGATGACATATTTTTAGATTTAATATGTTCATTATGAAGGTTTACAGATAGTTTCATATTATGTGCCTAATATTATTTATTTTTGTAGGATATTGGGTAGATTATGAAGCTTTGGAGAAGGAGATGATTTAGGGAATTTCTCCCTGCTACAAGAGGATCAAGATTGGATAATAAATGAGAAATATATTATGAAATTATTATACAATTTTGGAGCTCCAGTGATTGAGAAAAACTAGGAATGTGTTCCTTGTCATTTAATGCAGATTCCTAGTGTTGGGAACCAGTTTCACCATTTGAGGGATTTTGGAGGGGAACAATTCTTCCTTTCAAGGAGAATTCTTCGCCATCAATTTGTATAAGTAACAATTCGAATTTTCCTCTAGTTGCATGTATTTCTTAGTCTTCTTCTGGAGAAGACTTGTTATTTAGCAACTCCACTTTCATTTATAGCAAAGATGTACTTGGATTGATTCAGATAATGAAGTCTAGTGCCATTTTAGCTTATAAAGCATAGTTTCCTTCATAGGACTCCAAGTTTCCTTGGGCTTGGGCATCCTAGGAGCCTTAGGGCCCTCTTGTACAATTTTTTTATTTCCTTCGAATGTTTTTTTGACTTGAATCTCTTATTTTTGCATTTACTATTCACGCTTCTTTTGTTGTAGATCATATCGGTTAAATGATTGAAGTGAGATTTTTTTAAGGATATTGACAATTTCAAAAGAATGGTTCATCCTTAGAAAAAATTCTAAAAGTCATAATCATAATTCAACTACTTGGATTGGTTTACTAGTTCTCAAATCTAGAATTTCTAGAAGTCCCTTGTAACAAAATAGTAGCAATTTTCTGCTATTTTTTAGAACATGTTAATGAGCTTCATTTTAATTTATTCCAATTTTATTGGGTCATAAAAACATTCAATTTAATAACAAAATTCACCCCATATCATTTTTCACTTGATTAGGTTAGGCATTTGGTAGGTTAACTAGCTCACGAGTTCTTGAATTTCCGGTTTTTAGAGTAGTAAGTTTCTGTTATTTTTATCATGCGTTAACATGGGCATTTTGGAGTGATTCCACTTGGAACAGAGTCCTAGGACATACTACTTGATAAAGCATTTTTTCCCATCTCATTTTCATTTGATTTACTTGGGAGTTTAACGAGTTATTTCTCTCCTCTAGAAAAATAGGGCCTCCTGTAGCACGTGTAGACATGACCAGATTCTTTAAAATCTTGGTTTTTGTCCCCTTTGCTTGAATAATGACTCATAGGCTCCAAAACCATGATTGAGTAAGACAAAAAACCTCTTAAGCCTTTCCTCTTCTCCATTGCAATTCATCTTTGCAGTAATGGTTAGTGGACATTGCGGAGCTATAAAAAGGGTCTCTTTCACCTCTAGTTACCTCACATTAATATGTCAATCTGGGCATATTTTTCTATTTCAAAGAGTGTCTCAGTATGAGGCTATCATTTTCCAGAGTAATGCTAGTCGCACAGTGTTTGAAAATACAAGAGTAAATGGATGCTTGTTTACAGCTTAACTACTTCAAAAGATTAAATCACACGTTCAGAACATTAAGCAATTTATTAGTGAAGGGTTCGGTAGCAATAACCCATCCCTTTGGAAACTGATGGAAAAGGAAATCAAAGAACAGATCAAGGGTCTGGGAGTCGGACAACAGATGCCAATGCTCACTACAGCCTGAGATCATTCCTCACACCAATAACAAGAAATGGAATGACAGATAAGAAATGGAATGACAAAGAAATGGAACAACAATGAAATGGAACAACAAACCTAAAATGGAATAGCAAGTCTGAAATGGAACAACAATTTGGAAATAGAACAACAATTCGGAAATAGAACAACAGTCAAGAAATAGAACAACAACTAAGTCTAACAAGCCGTGACATCTTAGTCTATCAAATCAAATGCATTAATCATAATTTACAGGAATCAAAAGAAGTCCTTCACTCTTAGGGACGTATTGAATAACACACACAAATGGAACGGTACTAATTACTGATACATTATGGAAAAATGCTGAAAATTATATATACACACAACATACTCAAATAGTAATCTGATCCAGTTATCACCTCAGTTAAAAAGAATACGGTTACATTTCAAGATAGAACAACAGTATTCAGGAATCTAACAATTGCAAAGAACAGAAATTCCAAGATGAATTTTGTAATGTTAAGGAACAAGTGCACAACACAAAAGCTTTGTAATGGAACAACAATAGTATTCTGTAAAAACTAACAGTATTATATCAACACCTAAAAGAACAGGAATATGATGCAGCATCAATCAATAGCTTTGTCTTTAGAAACCTTAATGAATTAAACATAACAGTGCATGTGATGTAAACTTATAAAACACACCAGATTACTAAATCACGTCGATAAGCAAACCATGCAAAAACCAAGTGTAATGGTACAAGAGCAAGTGTCCTCTAGGGCCGGGCCCTTAACCTCCAGGGGTACACCACTTGAAGTTATTCCAGACTCAAAGATGAAATAATAACCAAGTTTGTATTAATGCATCAAGTAAAATTACAGTAGAGCAGTTCTTAACATGACACGATGATTAAAGTTTTGATCTTTAAAAGAAATTACATAAAGGCATAATAACATCTAACTCCCTTCTGATCGAATAGTGCTACCCCTTATATAAGGGTGACGACGGGGATATCTAAGTGTAGAAATAGATAAAACAACGATCTCTCAGGATCAAGGATCCTGAGGGATTCACCGAACCATTAGCCCTCAGTCATTTCTTCTCTTTTTTGCGCCGAGATGATATCTCTGCTTCCTTTCCCGGGCTGATCCGATTTGATCTTATTTGCATGCAGTCTCCCGTCGAAGGGACAATAGCTAACTCGTCTTTGTCTTTTACTTTAGAACGACAACTTCTCGTTTTTTCTCCTTCCTGCATAAGGAAATGACAATTGTCAGCGTTCTCGTCTTGCATTTTATTCTCACATGTCTTATTACAATTATTTATCATTTTCTAAGTTCATGATGAAAAAAGGCTTGTAATTTCTAATGAAAAGACACCGAAATAATCATAAAAACATACCTTCTTTAGTACTCCACACGCTCCCCTGCTTACCCTTTTTCATGCCCTCATGAAAACATTGTAGTTGACGTGTAAGGCAGTGAGTGAGTAGGCTGGAGATGGAATCTCATGTGAAGGTCTATAGCCATGATGCGTAACTAGGTAGTCAAAGAAATGGCCTGTCTGAACCTCAGGCATCTCATACAGGGCTTGGTATCCGGGTGCAGGGTGCCAAATAATTGGACTCCAGAACCTATATCCTAACCAGGATGGCCCTACCCTCAAAATGATTTCGCCATAGAGGGGCAAGCGGTTGGTAGCTAATTTAAAATTCTCATACTTAAATGGTTCCCTGAAGTGGATATTTGGATTATATATTTGATATCGGAATTTAGCTGCATCAATGGCAGGGTCTTTGATAGAGGAAAAGTATTCTAATCCCTGCCGAATGATTTCCTCATGCATGGGTCCTAATGCTTTGATTACACCTGGAGTCTTCATGAGGTTTCTATGTTTTCTCCATAATTGTACTGGATCCCTAGGCTCAGCTCTTATCCATAAATCTAATCCGTTTTCTTGTCTTTGGAAAGCATTATAGGCTTTGAGCCATTTAATTTGATTAACTGCAAATGAAATAAATGCATGTAATTGAATATCCCCAACAAAAGGGCCAGGGTTCAGCTCGGTCTCTTGTTCTAGTACAAGGTTATGTAAATAAATTAACATAGTAGTCACTGAACTTTTACCCCGTAGTGCTTACATCAGTTTATAAAATCATTGACGATGTTAATATGTATGGGAGCACCTGCTTTAACAACCTTTATTTTCAATTGCAAATATCTTTCCATTAAAAACAAGGCATAGTTCTTAGCAGGGGCTCTACATGCTAGGACGTCATTGTATAAAGAACATAAGGTATCCATTTGCTTGATAACTACATCTAACCTATGAGTTACCTTCACGACTTTCTCTTGTTCCTTTCGCCACCCTTCAAAGGCCTGGCTTTCAGACAGATTGACGTTCCTTAGCTGCTGCTGTAGCTCTTCATACTTTTCTCGGGGGACCGTTTGCTCTCTAAGCTTTTCTGCTTCTTGTTGAGCTTGCTTCAAACCCTTTTGTAGGGTTACTGTTTTTGGATCCCTTTTCCATGCAGCAGTGGAGGCCGGGAGTTTTACCTGAACTTTCCTATTGCGCTGCTTTGAGTTCATAACCCTTATTACTCCCGAAAGTGGTGCCTCCATCTGAATTTCCTTATCACGGGTCAACATCTCATCCATTTCTATTTTAACACGAACATTAGTCCATTGCTGTTCCTTTTCAATTGGAACAAAATTCTGTCTCTCAGCATCATTTGGAATAGCAGCTTGGCTTTCGACAGGGTTTTGAATAGCAGGATGGATTCTGGTCCTCCGCCCCTTTGCTTTGAGGGGTTTTTCTGGAGTGGCCACATTTTTCCTTCCCGAAGTCCTTTTTACCCTTTGCCTCGCCTTTAGAATCCTAATCTGCTGGTGGAGCTGGACTATTATGTTCAATAATCTCTGTTGTTCCTTTCGTAATTCCCTTATTTCTGCAATTTCCTCAGAAGGAACAGCAGGCTGTTCACAGTGGCTTGGACTATGACTAGTTTCCTGATTTTCTTCCTGGGGTGTTTCTTCAATGTTCTTCTCTGGCTGTTCTGGGGCGAGAACCTTAATTGGTTCTATTATTTCTTGGGCGACCTCTTGTTCTGCTCTTATTTCCCCTGGACTTTCTTCTGGTGTCTTTTGGTTTGGAACAGATTGTTCCTGTTCAGCATCTCCTGTTATCTTTTCATCATGAACATGCAAATTCTCTTCTTCTGCCTCCTTTGCATGTGAATCTTTGGGTGCATTTTTCTCCTGGGGTTTCTCTTCGGCATGGAGGTCTGATTTACTGTAAGGTTGGCCATATTCGCCCATATTGGCCAAAACTTTGGCCAATTCATCTTCTTCCAATGGGTCCTGCAATGGGCTACCTTCCTGTTGCTCCATTTCCTCCTCCTGCTCGGATTTCTCGGCTTCTTCTTCTTTGTCTCCTTCTTCCTCAGATTGCTTGTCTTCTTCCTCTTTTTCTTCTTCTTCTTCTGCAGATTGCTATGCCTCTTCTTCTTTTTCTTCTTCTTCTTCTGCAGATTGCTCTGCCTCCTCTTCCTTTTCTTCTACAGATTTCTCTGCCTCCTCTTCCTGCATTTCTTTCTCATTGTCTTCTTCTTCTGGTCATGGGGGTTGCTCATCTTCTATTTCTACTGGCTGGCTAGTGATTTCTTGGGGATTCTCCAGCCCCCCTCGTAGCTGTGCTAGCCGAACCGATTTCCTAAGCTTTTTTAGTTGCTCGGATGTGCTGGTGCCCTGTTTACGCTTTGCCAATTTCTTGTGTTTTTCTGGACACTCGGGTGTGCTGGTGACATGTTTCCATTTTTCTGGACGCTCGGGTGTGCTGGTGACATGTTTCCGTTTTTTTGGATGCTTGGGTGTGCTCGTGACATGTTTCCGTTTTGGGGATGGTGTGGCCAATCCCCCATTTATCATGGCAATTAGCTCTTCCAAGTTGCTCTGCTGCTGGGTGAGGCTATGGTTGACTATCAACTGACTCAACCCATGATGACTAACAACTGACTCTACATGTTGTGCCTTTTTTATGCTCCGTGCAATGTCATGAAGTAATGAATTCAACAATGCAGGTAAATGTACAAAGCATTTTTGTTTTAGTATAACTAAGAGTTTAAAATGTCGCAGTTCTACCACGTCTTTTCTGCCCTCACAGGTGATGTAGCTTTGAATGGTCTTTGCCCATTCCACCCACGACTCTCCTAGTGCTTCTAGCAGAACCCCCTTTCCTCGAATTGTCAGGCTTTGGCCTTCGTCCATGAAGATTTCTATAATCTTCTGCAATCTCTCCTTCTTTAACGTCCATACTGGTCCAATGTCTGGTAGTCTCGAGACTTCTGCAATTATGTCATCGGTGACTGCTATGCGTCTCCCCCTCACTGTGGAGTGGTCCTCTAGCAAGTTCTGCAAGAATTCAATTACCACAGTCTCGTTAGACTCCTGTAAGTGGTTAAGATAAGTCAGCCACCCTGCTCTTGCCAGGATTTCCCAGGCAGCAGCAGAGACTGTTAACACTTGCGGTTCTCTCTGAATCGATCTTCCTCCCATGGTTTCGCTGTAAACTCTCAAAGGAATGGTAGTTGTTTGCGCTGTTGAAACACAGAGAGGCTGACGGATGCAAGTCTCGTTCAAACTCTAATGCTACAGAGCATACAATGGAAATGGCTTTGAACAACAAGTCATGCAGAAAAAAATAAATAAAAAGAAATAGTATACCGTTGAGCCATGTTACACCCGAATACGCAACTTCCCGAATAGTGAGCTGACACGTAATCCAGGGAATGATGAGGTTAACCTCCCCCCTTGCAATGTGATAGGCTATCCTAGCTGTCAAATAAAGGAGTAGCGCCCACTCTAAAACAGAGGCCTTAAGGAACAACATATGGCAATATGCCATGTTTACAAAAACAACAAATTACCGAAATCGAGGCGTAGTGTTGCATCACTTAATACGTAAGAGACTGCGATGATATGATGCAAGGTTGGGGATAAGACCTTTGCCATAAATAGAGAGTCTCATGCGGTCATTGTCAATTGTTTTGTCATGATTGGTGATAATATATATTCATGCGTTATATGGTTGGGGAAATAACATATAATTGATTACCACGGCATAAGAAACAGAAGGGTGCTAATAACTTACCTATTGGTGTAAATAATGTGACTTCAATACCATTAACAGTGCTTTGCTGCCGACAGGTGTCCATAACCTTAGCAAAGTTGTTTATTTCATCCATGGAACCATGATCCTTTGCGTATGCTTAGGGAACATTGTGTAATGTCAAAATGTAGGCTATTATGCTGGCTTGGTGACCAGTTAGCCATAATGCCATTCACGAGGAAGGAGCGAAGAGTGGACAAGTCGGCTCATGATGAGACCTCCTGTTCCAAGGGTTGTTTATTTGATATACCTTTTGGACCATATCCCTGGTGTGGTGGCCATAGTGGGAATGCCACTTCGCTTTCGTCCTCATGATCATGGTAGGCTAGCTCTTAATGAGACTCCCTATCCTGCATTTGACAATTTATAAGTAATGTTTGCTCTTTTTTCTTTCTTTTTCATAAAGTACTTTCCCTATTTATACACGAAGGGTGGTTTAACACTCCTTAAGAGTAGGAATGGTGGAAGAAGCCTTAACATCTCAATAGGAAGATATAAACCCTTTGCTCTTATTCCTGAATAATAATCAAGGAGGATTAAAAGGGACCAACATGATAGAGATAACCAATCAGAGCAGAATTAGTAGAACAATGACAAAAAAAGATGATGAATAAGCGTGTCCTTCCTTCTGTCCTCTTACAAATTCAGGGCAATTTCTTATAAAGATAGTGATTTATGATTGACTGATTTCAGTATGTTGTGATTTTGTTTCCATTGCATAAGTGCATAGCTGTATTCCAAAAGACTTGAAAGAACATGAACAATAAGCATCCTCAATTTAGAACAACAAAAGGAACATGCTGTTTCACAAGGAGAGCAAAAGCATACAAGTGGTGTTCCTTTTGAGAAAAGGAACAACAAAAGTCCACAAATGTTGTTCCTTTGGAAAAATAACAACAGAACACACAGATGTCGTTCCTTTGGAAAAGGAACAACAAAAATCACAAACGTTGTTCCTTTGAAAAAGGAACATCAAAGCACACCAATGCCGTTCCTTTGGAAAAGGAACAACAGACATCCAAAAATGTTGTTCCTTTGGAAAAGGATCAGCAAAACACAGAAAAATGTCGTTCCTTTGGAAAAGGAACAACAGAAATAAAAAAAAGTTGTTCCTTTGGAAAAGGAACATCAGAACACACAAATTCCGTTCCTTTGGAAAAGGAACAACAAAAATTGAAAATGTTGTTCCTTTGGAAAAGGAACAACAAAACACACAAAAATACCGTTCCTTTGGAAGAGGAATAGCAGAAATAAAAAATGTTGTTCCTTTGGAAAAGGAACAACAAAACACACAAAATTGTTGTTCCTTTGGAAAAGGAACAACAACAACCAAAAAAGTTGTTCCTTTGGAAAAGGAACAACAATAACAAAAAATGTTGTTCCTTTGGAAAAGGTACAACAACAATAAAAAATGTTGTTCCTTTGGAAAAGGAACAACAACAATAAAAAATGTTGTTCCTTTGGAAAAGGAACAGCAAAACCAGCAAATGTCGTTCCTTTGGAAAAGGAACAACAGAAATAAAAAACCATTGTTCTTTGGAAAAGGAACAACAAAACAAGCAAATTCTGTTCCTTTGGAAAAGGAACAACAAAAATCGAAAATGTCGTTCCTTTGGAAAAGGAACAACAAAAACACACAAATGCCGTTCCTTTGGAAAAGGAATAACAGAAATCGAAAATGTTGTTCCTTTGTAAAATGAATAGCAAAATTACACAGATGCTGTTCCTTTAGAAAAGGAACAACAAAAATAAAAAATGTTGTTCCTTTGGAAAAGCAACAACAGAACACAGAAATAAAGAAAAAGAACAAAATTACAACAAATTGACGGCTGATCCACAAGGAGTTGTTCTTTTGAGAAAAGAACAACCAGAAGAACATGTTGTTCTTTTGAAAAAAAGGAATAGCAAAAATAGTAACAACAAAACGTTGATTGAAAAATATGTACAAAAATGATTCAAGAAAAGAAATTATGTACAAACTGTAAAAATAAGTAAATTCCTTAATGAATTATAGGTGAGGAAGACTTCTCTTCCTCCCCCAAAATCTCCATATGTGAATCTTGGTGTAGCTGCTGGCAGAAGGACTCCCGAGTGAGTGGTTTGTGATAGAGACGAACTCGATGGCCGTTTTCCTTGAAGGCATATCCAGAACCATCAATAGTGATTAGAGTAAGGGTACCATTGTCATGTACCTTCTGGATTTCGTATGGTCCCAACCAACGAGTCTGGAGTTTCCTGGGGAAGTCTTGAAATCTGGAGTCATACAAAAGAGCCTAGTCTCCTACGTGGAAGACTTTATTTTTAATGAGAGCATCATGCCATTTAGCTCGCTGCTGCTGGATCAGAGAAGTGTTTTGAAGCGCAGAGAGCCTAATTTCATCCAACTCATTGATCTGCTATAGTCAATTAATCTGTGCCTCAGTTAGATCTAGGCCAACTTCCTGTGTTGTTCGTAATGTTTGGATTTCGAATTCTATGGGGAAAATAGGTTGTTTTCCAAACACTAATTGATAAGGTGAGTAACCAGTGGTGCTTCTCCATGTTGTTCTATAAGCCCATAATGTTTCAGGTAGTTTGGCAGCCCAATCACGTCTATGTGATTCAACGGTTTTCATTAGGATTGCTTCTATTATTTTATTGCTGCTTTCTACCTGCCCATTTGCCTGTGGGTGGTATGGAGTGATTTTATGCTGGACATGATAGTTGTTGAGTGTTGCAGCTATTCTGTTCCCAGCAAACTGTGGTCCACCGTCTGTAGTTATCTCTCTTGGAAGGCCATAACGTACAAATAGATGGAACATGAACTGTATGACAGAGTCCTCTGTAGCTCTTGGTAATGCCTCTGCTTCAACCCACTTGGTGACATATTTTGTTGCCACCAAAATATATGTTTTCTGGTCTGATGGTGGCTTGATTGGTCCAACGAAATCAAGAGCCCATCACTCGAATGGTTCGATGACTAGCCGTGGTTTCAGAGGCATCTCATAACACTGACCGGGGCATCCTACTCTCTGGCAACTGTTACAGGCTTGGACAAATTTCTTTGCATCTTTAAAAATCGTGGGTCAATAATACTCTATTTGTAGCACTTTATGTCAAATTCTGCAATCGACGAAATGTCCACCACATGGTTCGTCATGGCAGGCTTTCAAAATGTCAAAGATTTCATCCTCTCGAACACATCTCCTGATATGCATGTCTGCCCCAGTGTGAAACAAATAGCCCCCAATCCAAGAAAATATAGTACTTCGCTGAACAATCTATTTCTGCTCATTAGGGGTTAGATGCTTTGGTAGCTTACCTACTGCTAGGTAATTGGCAACATCAGCATACCAGGGTGTTTGAACAGCCATAGGGAACAGATGCTCATCCGGAAATTGATCTTCAAATGCTGCTGCATCAATTGGCTTTGGCATTCTTGAGAGAAAATCGGCTACATGATTTTCTTTTCTAGTTCGATCCTTGATTGTAATATCAAATTCCTGCAATAAAATCAGCCATCTAGTTATTCTGCCATTTGTGATAGGCTTGTTTGCTAAATATTTTATGG
>APFE031543492.1:22440-45575 GCA_000404065.3 Pinus taeda
TAGTTATTCTGCCATTTGTGATAGGCTTGTTTGCTAAATATTTTATGGCAGAATGATCTGTGTACAAGATAACATGATATCCAGTAATGTAATGTCTGAACTTATTGACATCATGTATTACAACTAGAAATTCTTTTTCAGTAACAGTGTAGTTTAATTCAGCAGGGGATAAATTTTTGCTAATGTAATAAATTGCATATGGTTTCCTATCCTCTTCCTTCCCAAGGACTGCTCCAATGGCTATATCTGAGGCATCAGATGATATCTGGAATGGAAAATCCCAATTTGGTCCTCGAAGGACTGGAGCTGTGGATACGAGCTTCTTCAGATCCTTGAAAGCACATTTAGATTTTTCTGTCCAAAGAAAATCAACGTTACCAGTTAGTGCATACAAAGGTGCAGCAATACGTGAATAATGTTCTATACACCTCCTATAATAACCAGAAAATCCAAGAAAACTGCGTACCTCTATTTGAGTGGTGGGAGTAGGAATAAGAAAAAGTATTTGGATTTTGGCTGGGTCTACCTGAATTCCAGCTGCTGAAATATAGTGTCCTAGGATAAGTCCTTCCGTCATCATCATATAACATTTTTCATGGCTTAAACAAAGCCTGGTAGCAATGTAGTGTTGTAGGACTTTCTCCAGTGTATCCAGTGCTGGATCGAAATCATCTCCGTATGGTGTAAAGTCATCCATATATACTTCAAGTCCTTCATTTATTAAGTCTACAAAAATGCTAAGGATAGCCCTTTGGAATGTGGCAAGAGCATTGCATAAGCCAAATGGTAAAACTCAGTAAGCAAATGTTCCCCAAGGACAAGTAAAAGTAGTTTTGTCTTGGTCTTAAGGGGCAATCTGTATTTTATTGTACCCACTGAAGCCATCCAGGAAAGAAAAAAATTTCTTTCCTGCTAAAGTGTCTAATACTTGGTCGATGAATGGGAGAGGTAAGTGGTCTTTTTGTGTTGCTTTATTTAGCTCCCTGTAGTCCACACAGATTCTCCATTTCCCATTCTTTTTTGGTACCAACACAAGCGGGGAGACCCATTTACTATCAGAGATAGGGTAGATAAAATTGACATCTAAAAGTTTTTGAAGTTCAACTTTTACCACATCTTTCAGATGAGGTTTTAGTCTTCTCTGAGGCTGTCGAATAGGTCTCGCATCTTTTTCTATGTAAATGTGGTGCGTACATAACTGGGGGTCAATTCCTTTCATATTAGGGTAGTCCCATGCAAATGCTTCTTTATATTTCCTTACACATGGATGAGCTTCATTTCTTGTGCGGATGTGAGGTTGGCATTAATGTTTAAGGTTTTTCCCGGTTCAATTTCCACAATTTTGCTATTTGCAACAGAGGTGACAGGGATTGTATGATCATGTGTATATTTCAGAGGATCCTCCTCTAATTCATTATCAAATGTTGCTTTTATCATATGACATTGTGTGTGAGATGTGAGTTCAGTTTGACTAATGAAATTATTAATGGCATCGTCTTCTGTTTGGTCTTTGAAATCAAATGCCTCTTGTATAGTTAATGGAGATGTAATGTTATCAGTAAGGTATGATATAGGGTGCCTATTAGTTTTGACTATTGTGACACTTGGCAGTGCTGGAGGATATAGAACTAAGTTCTTGATATCAGTTCCTCTAGTTATGATCATATTTCCTTGTCGACAGCCAATATAGGCATCGTCAGTGGCAAGCCAAGGTCTACCTAAAATCAATGGATGTCCATCAAGTCAGGTTTTGGGATTTATTATCAAAAAATCGGTTGGATATTCCCAAGAGTCAACAGAGACCACGACATCATGTAGTATGCCCTCTGGTCTAACCACAGATTGGTCAGCCAGTTCTAGCAAGGTAGAGGTGGGTTCTACAGATGTAATGCCTAGCTTTTGGCAAGTGGTGGTTGTTAAGATATTGATTGCAGCTCCAAGATCAACTAAGCCATTGGACAAGGTCTGACCATAAATTTGGACAGTTACTATTGGGTTTCCTGGGTCTTCGTATTTAATGGGTGTTTCTTTTCCTGATAATAAGTCAGATAGAGTGCCGACTACTTGGACTCTTGGATTATTTGGTATATTCCTCCTTGGTTTCTTTATGCACAATTCTTTGATAGTTTTTGCGTATATCGGAATGTCTTGAATGGCTTGGAGGAATGCAATTTTTATGTACAAGTTTTGTAATTCTCCCATAATGTCAAAATCAGGATATTGTATAGGTCGAGGTATGACTAATCGTTCTGGGAATAGGGGAGAGGATGTGGTTGCTTGACTATGAGTTTGTTGTTTATTCACATCCTCTTCTTGTGACAAATGTTCTCCGGGTAACTAATCTTCAACTTGAACTATCTTATCTCCCTCGGCTTCAATAATACGCCTAGATCTTAACTGAAGATCATTACACTCCCTCAGATCCGCTCCCACTTCTGGTGTTTCTAATATTTGAAGAGACTGGACCAGTTTGTTATTTGGATTGGGGTTGGGTTGCGCTGGGAGCTGCAGTCTCAAATTAGATTGGGGATTTTGTTGTAAGGCTGGTAGTGTAGGTTGAGGGAGAGGGATGGTTCCTACTGGCTGATGCATTGGTCTCTGCCAGTTTGTCTGCCAGGCTGAACTTTGTGAATTAGGGGGGGTCCATTGTGGTGGGTATGGGTTACTTTGCCAATATGGTGGGGTATAAGGAAGATTCAGCCAACCAGATTGGCTTGCCTGATTCAGCTACGGGTTTGAGGAAGGAAATGATTGTGGTGACCAGTTTGGAAATGGGGTTGCAATTGACTTTGCCACATGTTATACTATTGAGCATTTTACTGCAGAGGCTGAAAAGAAGAAGTTGGGTCTAGAAACATACCAGATTTTTGCGGTTGCCACTGACGACGCTGGTTGAACAAATACACCAATTTTGGCTCTTCTTCTGCTTCCTTATATACTGCTTTCAATCCAGGAAGTGAGGGACAACTCTCCCTAAGATGATCTTTTGTGCAGATGGCGCATGTTTGGACTGCATCCAGTGGACACTCCTTATGGATATGCTTCTTCCTACATCTGGGACAGAAGATTGCCAAATTCTGTTCTGCCTCCATTTGCTTCTGCTTGGCGTGCATAATATCAAGTTGTGTAGTTAGTGTCCCTAGTATATCAGTTTTAAAATTTTCCAATAAATTTCCAATTTCTACATGCGTTACTATTTCTAATGAGATTTTATTATCTATTACAAACCAATCATGTTCTGCCGGTTTTACTCTTTTGCTGCCTGTTAGCACCTAAATTTGCCTTAGGTTGAAAGAAGGAAAAATTCAGGGTAACCACAAACCACGCTCAGTCTGGTAGCTAGCCCTACCAGAACAGGAGAAGGCTCTCTCCGAGTCACACTCAGTGAATTGATAAATGAAAAGGCTTGAGATGACTTTCAATGAACTATTTATCTTAGGCTAGTAAGCGAAAACGGATACAAGAAATGATTTTCATGAATGACTGTGTTTCTGGGATGTTATGGGACCAATGGACCTCAGTGAACAGAGAACTTAATAGAAAGGCACGGATTATTTCGTGAGGCAAGGTAGGCGGAAAGCCTAGAAATTTAGTTATAAGATAGTGTGAAATGGAGAGATTGATTAAGAGGGTGAAAAGGGCATGAACAACATGAATCCTTTTCAACAGAAGAATGAACACTGAACATGAAATTTCCCACAGGAAGAGCAATAAAATTGAATTCTACCTTAGCTAACTTAGAAAATTTCAATGGAAATGAATATGAAATGAGCTATGAAACATAACAAGATACATATGAAACATAAGAGACACATTTCCTACACTCACAACCACATGAATCTCATGAAACAGAGCCACTGCCTTTCATTAATCCTCTGTAAAAAATATATAATGCAGAAACAAAGTTTCTTTCTTTCCCACAGTCTCCCAGAAGTTACAAGCCAACCAACACTTTCCAAATGGTTTGCATACAATATATAGAATGTTCCATGAAGAGATAGAATGCCCAAGGGTTGGGGAGTTACTCAAATCATCACAAAATGAAGGTGAAGAGCCAAACATCAGCTACAGGTGCAGTGCCACAAACATGACAAATGGCTTGGGTGGCCCTTTGCCTTCCTTTGCCACTTGGATAACTGTCCATCTGGAGTGGAAATACTTTTAAAATTGCCCTAGGTGCCTAAAAAATGAAGTGTAGATGAGGGGGCCCACTTATGAAAAGTCGGGAAGTGAAATTTTTGGGAAACAGAGGCATTTTGGGCCTTTTTTCCTATATGCGTCGCGCCCTTTTCTGTATGCATCATGCCACTTTGAGGCCAATTTTGAGGCACTTGTAGGAGTCCAAAATGTACCCAAGTGTGCTCATTGGAAATCCTGTCCTGTCTGCTTTCCAACCCAAGTGGAATTTTTGAATTTTGAGCTCATTTTCTCCTCAAAATCTTCATTCTCCCAAGACTGCTTCCTGTGTGTCAAAATAGGGGCAGTGAGGCCATTGTTTGGGTGTTTTTGACCTCCTGGAGATTCAAATCATGCCCAAAGTTCTTGCCTAAGTGCCAGTAGTCGTGATTTTGCCTCCTGGATCCAAAAATTCAAACATTTTTCATTTAGAGCTCCCAATCCTACGCGTTGCGCTGGTGGCGCGACCCGTATAGAGAAAAAACCTATGTTTGTGCCAAAAAATTTCCATGTGACCAAAATTGTCCCAAATTTCTGGAAATTTGGACTGGAGGTTCTCTAAGAGGTAGTATGTTGGGCCACAGAAGCTTCAGCCAATATTCAAAGCTGATCTTGCTCTTTTGCCTCTTTTGTTGCTCTGCTCAGTTTAGCCTTCATGCTCCTTATTTGGGCCTTTGCGCTCATGTTTCGTGCCCTGTAATGTCAAGCCATCCTCCTCAATATGGTTTTTTCCCTATTAGCCTTCTCCAATAGTCTCTCCAAGTGTAGATTGACCCGCTCTAACCAAGACTCACGGTCGTTGTTGATCTCTTCCTCCAAGGTAGTGAGCTCGATCCTCCTCTGCTCGGCAGCTTATCGATTTTCATGGATGCTTTGTAGCTCCATGATCACCTGCTAGTCCTCAAGCTGTTTGTTCCTCTACTCCAGATACTTGATGACCCATCTGGCCCTCTCCATATTGAGTATCAAGTCTTGGATCTCCGAGTCCTGCTCCTGAATGGTCATCCTAAGTTTGGCATTTTCTGCCTCTACCTCATCATCCTGAATGAGGATGCCATCGGTCTCTTGCACACCTGATGGCCCCTCATCATGCACGGGCTTCTTTCCCTTGTCCAGTACCTGTGTAGTCGATGCCGGAAGCGAGGCCCCTTCCACCCTGGGTGGAGATAACACTCGCTTTGCTGCTACAAACAAGTGCCTACTGTCTCTCTGATATGTAACAAAAACTGACATGGTAGTGGTCTCATGGTGCTCATGCTGATGAGAAGGACCACCCAACTCCTGCTCTAGCTCTAATAGTACCTGTGATGTGCTGAAGAAATCACAGGAAATGAAGTCCTCCCAAGCAATGCCCTACAATCCCAATTGATGATCTACCAAAAGCCGGATAAGAGAAAAGTGAAACACACTGTTAAGCTGCTGCTAGGGGGTCTTATGCAGCATGACAGTGTTCATCCTCTCTATGTTCCTGCATATGAAAAATGGGAGGTTCATCATCCTCACCCTGGTGAAGTGCATGAGCAGCTGGATGTGATAGGCATATAGTCGAGAGAACCTGCCCTCACAGCTGAAGTATTTCATGATCAATCTCATGAGTGGAGCATACTCATCTTTCAAGTATCTGAAGAGAAAGACTCTTGTGAGCTCATTCAAGAATCTGGCTTTGATGTAAGGCTCATAGTGTTGCCTATTGACCTTCTTCTTCTTATGCCACTATTCTCCAACATTTAGTATACCTGTTGCCACTGATATAACTTCGGGTGTCAATGTGAAAGTGACCGTGATCAAGATAGATTGACCTCCATGTAGATGAAGCACAAATAAACGGGCCAACTCATGATGAACTCTAACATTTGCGACCCTTTGACAAAATTCAAAACATGATAGGTGCTGGAAGCATGACATGGCAAGAGGGCATGCTTGTAACTTGGTGAGGGTAGTGGATTCATCTCTGACATGTTTTCCACTCTTGTGGTGTCTCCTGGGAGTCTGCTCTTCTGAGGATGAGTCACTCTGTGTCTCCATCTCGTACTCAAACGAATGTTGTGATGTCATGACTGCAATGTGGATTTTGATTAGGCTGCCCTTTTGATGATGGTGTGAGGCTAGGTGCCTTTGTAATATCTATTACCAAGGGGAACAATGAAACAAGGAGTGTTAGCAAGGGAGTGATGAAATGGGGATAGGGGTTATAGGGAGAAATTTGTTAGGGATATGGGAGGAGTTTGGGTATTTTGATGGGTAGGATTTGGGGTTTTTTGTTGACCAAATAGTGAAGGGATAGGGGAGAGGGTTTGGTAGTAGTTTAGGGCAGGGATTTTAGGAAAAATGAGAGAGGGAGGATGGGACAAGTGATAGGTGAGGGGAAAAGGTGAGTGGAGTGAAACATTGGCACTAACAAGACATTTTAACAACCCTAGCCATCAATTTCTTGGTGATTTCTTATGGTCAATTTTATACATTTTGGTGGCATTGAAACGTCTCTATAAACACCCTATCATTGAAAAAATTTGATGAGCAAGTGATTTTAAAGAGCCTACCTCTCAATTTGATAGGCTTCGCCAAAATTTGGGAGTGTTTGGGCACTTGTTTTGGCCCTTATCTATATGCGTAGCGCGCAAAGCCCAGTGCGTCATGCCCTGGGTATGCACCGCGCCCTTAGAAAAATTGCACTGCGGACAGGCTGCATGTGCGACGCGCTCCTGGGTATATGCGTCGCGCCCTCTAAAGCCGCCTCCAACTCACTCAAATGTTCACCAATGCACGCTCACGCCTTTACAACGCTTCTCCAAGGCTTGTAATAGCACAATGCCTTTGGTTTTGACAATAGTTTGTATATATAGCCTTGGAAGAGATGGGTTTAATTTTTGCCTCTTCAAAAACCCATTTTTCTAATGTTATGTTTTCCACTTTTTTCACTGACTTTAAAACACACTGATTTTCACTTTCCCTTTGAAATTTTAGCTCAAATGATGAAATTTTCGGCACTCTTTGTAGGGATTGCACAACAGGACATTTGGTCATAGAAACCATGACAGGACATTTGGCCACGGAAACCATGACTGCATCTAAAAAAATCAACTAGTGACTTTTTTGAAAATTTTGTCATAAATGACATTGTTTGACTTTTCTTCAAAACAGAGTTTTGAAGAAGAGTTCAAAGTCTATCTGCATGGTGATGAATCTCTCTGAACCATAACTATGTAAGGGCCTCACTCTGGCCTGCATGGATTTACTAGACATGTTCAAAGACGAAATTGATGAATTCCTAGACCTAGACCTCGAAATGACCTTTGTCCTTTAAAGGACCAGACCTTGACTATCATGGACTTTGATGATTATTGACAAAAGACCTAAGCGAGCAGGAGCGAGCCATGAGGGGGAGTGACTATCATGACCTTCTCGGTCAGATTATGGCATGCCCCTAGCGGAATGCAACTGGGAGAATGGAGCGGGACACCTAAACATGAAATGCATACAGAGTTTTGATCTCAGAGGACTGACGAGACTCTAACATGTTTCCTTGGCTATGCTTCAAAAGTGCTTAACAAGTGCTTCTTCTATCTCCGCATGAGAGTTGTGAAGAATACCTCTCTCATCCTTGATGGTTGAAATTTTGTTTCACCAAAGTGGATCTGCGGAAAAAAAAACTAGTATTTCTTTCTCCTTCTTTGATCCATTGAACCCTCCATTTTTGGCTCCAAAATATTTCGTCTTGTTTATATATATATATATTATATATATATATATATATAATTTTACATTGTTAGTAGCTAAACTACCTAAAACACATAATAAATTAATAGAAACATAAATTATAGAATTTTTTTCATAGTAAGAAATATCTAGTTTATATTTAAAATTCAAAACTAATTTTAAATTTTGATAAAATGTAGAATGTTGTCTTCACCAAAAAATTATGGTAAAACATAATCTGAATTTTAAAGTTGATCAAAATTTATTTTATTAAACATATTTTAAATTTAAAAACAAGCAAAAAATCACTTAAAAATCACATAAAAATCACATAATAAATTTAAAAACAAAAGAAAAATCACTTAAAAATCACATAATAAATTTAAAAACAAAAGAAAAATCACTTAAAAATCACATAATAAATTAAATTTCTTTTATATGAAATATCTAATTAATACTTTTAAAGTTGAAACCCAGATCTAAAATTCATTAAAAAAAAAAGTTTCATTGAAATCCTGCTTCAACAACTAGCATTCATGGGTTAAGTTAGAGCATATGTGTATGGTGTGGATGAATAAATGAGAATGTAAAAATAATGTTGTGGACCCTACATAATCGAGTTCACCTTTTTGTCATTTTCGCATATCCTATGCTAATCTACTACGCTCAAGCATGTTAACCGCTATAACTGACTAAATTCATGCAGAAAAGATTCTTATTCCTCTCTTAGCATAACACATCTAAGCAGCATCAATTTAAGAGCTCCGAGGGATTTCGTCTCATACCACACAAATCCAACTTTGCGGATAGGTTTGTGAAGGTAATTAGTTTGTGTTTGCCTGTTTTAATCTAACTATCCTTTATAAACAGAAGGTTTTGATAACTATTTCCGTGTCATGTTGTAGGAATTAACGTCCTTCCTTCGTTGTAGCTGAATCCATTATGACAGGGCTAGCTGCATTGGAATATGGAGGCCGTGAGACACTTTGCTCATTTGGTGTTTAGTTTACCCATGGATCATTAAATTGTAAAATATATATTTGCTAAGCAATGTTTATTTTCTTATCACTTAGTTTTTATTTCGCAATTCACAGTTTTAACACTAAACTGTTTGAAACTAGCGTCCATTCAAAGGCATTCCCATAATTTGAAGATCTCAAATACAGGGTGATGAGTAGTAAATCTAAAAACATGTCCTATTCCTATGCACTTTCATTTAGATGGTTTCAATTACAATCTGAAGTATTAAGTTATTGAAATGTTGTATTTGACCAGTTACAATCTGAAGTATTAAGTTATTGAAATGTTGTATTTGACTAGTTACAATCCGAAGTATTAAATTACTTTAGAAAAGAAAAAAAATCATATACAACACTCTAAAATGAGAAAATAAATAGAAAACCTGTGGGTTAGATACAATTTGAACAATTACCTTGTTGAAGACCAAAAAAAATTCATACACAACACCGTACAGCCTAAATGACAGAATAAATAGAAAAACTGTGTGGGCTAGTTACAATTTGAACAATTACCTTATTGAAAACAAAAAAATTTCACACAACACCATAAAATGACAGAATAAATAGAAAAATTACGTGTGGTAGTGGTTGTGAAATTGGCACAGCCACTCTAATTGGATGAGGTAGTGTTGCAGTGAGGGCTTAACACTACAATACTGATCATCATCCACGATACCACTTTTAAGAAAACGTCTAAAGACTAGGACAATGTCTTTGTCGCCTTTGTCCCTAATTCGACAAGCACAGTTTCCTTTAAAAAGTATCGCTGCAATGTTTATAGAAAATTGCAATTGAGATGACCCCTGTAAGCATCTGTAGCCAGCGAGGACAAGTTCCACGAGTCCGACGATTACTTCTCCGATACCTGAAATTTGCAGCTTTCGCTTGCACCAATCAAATAAGTCCCGTCTTCCCGAATCATATGATGTAACTTTGAGTGTCAAATTAATTAAGCAGAGCACTCGCTCAAGTGCTATGCTAAGCAGATTAATATTCTTCGCCTTTTCATCATCTTCGTGGTGGTTGTTAGTTGCAACGTTCAAATCTTTGAGGCGGGAAATGGAAATCTGTGCTACCTTGACGATAATGTCGATTAAATCGTCAGGCAGTTTTGACGAATTATGTAAATGAAATGATGCCCTGTTTTTCAGCCAGGCAGATTTGAGGACTGAAACTCCGTTGTATACATCTTCATTAGATATGCCCTCCCCCTCCGAATTATGGCACCGTTCCAACACATAAAGAGCCATTTGAACTACGCAGGAACACAAAACCTTCTGACAAAAAATTCTTAGAATCGTACTATGGATTTTCATATAATTGCAATTGTCGCCGAGATAGCACAAAATGTGTACCAACGTCCATAAAAAGCTTTCAGGTGCAGTGCGCAAATCGCTTTCTTCTAAACCTTAAATAAATTATAGAGTAATTATGAAATATTTAATTATATTTCATATTTAATTATCTTTCATATTTAATTATATTTAATTAGTGACACCGAAGCTGGATGTGTTTGCATTTGGGGTGATAGTGCTCGAAATTCTATCGGGCAAACAGGCGGTGCATGTGGGTTCCAACTTTGGGGATTTCAGAGGTGGAGAAAGGATAAGGAATCTTATGGAAAGTGAAAAACCCAAGGAATATCTGATGGACTGGGTGGACCCTGCAACTAAAGGACATGGAGCCGGGTCGTACCCGTTGGAGACAGTTTTCAGAGTGGCCATGTTGGCAAAGTTATGCGTGGAGAGGGATTTGACGTTGCGTCCGAGCATGAGAGAAGTGAGGGTGGAATTGTCCAGAATGACAGGAGGTGCAGGCGAAGCAGGAGGTAATTACTATTCCAATTCTTCTCAAGAATCCATGGATCGAAATAATCATTCCTCTTTTTCATACAGTTCAGATTTCCAAGCCAGATAGGGAACAGACCGAATAATCTGAATTTAATCTTGTGATTGAATCACAGTAAGTGTTTAGTTTGGGCTTTTATTATAAATTCAGTTTAAAATTTTAAATTAAATAAAAACCATGAAACACAATAAGTGATGGACTGCGACCAAAAAAATACATCATGTATCACAGAACTTGCACTGGTTATATATCTATGAAATATATCATTTTTAGTTTATTAAGAAAAAAATGTCATATTTATATTTATGAAATTGTAAACTCTTGTGAATGTGATCCATGTCAAAAATTTATAAAGCAAGGGCTTCACAGTAAAATGTCCTACTTTTCAGCGTTGCTTTCAGTTTTATTTTACGCGTAGCTAGTTATACTTTTATTTTCTGGAAACTGCATTGGGTTGGAAATATGAAATTAAAGCAATCCATTACGTTCTGCATGGTATTTCAAGTTTTAGATGGCGCGTAATAGTTAATAATCTTTTCATTGTCTTGATAGGTTTAGATTTCTTGCTTGGTCAACATTTTAATAGAGGAGAATCAAAGGAGAGTACGAGGGAAAGTTTATATAATATATATATATATATAATATATAATATATATATATATTAAAATTTATTTAATATAAATTGTAAGAAGTAATTATGAAAATATGGAAAGATATTAAATATTTATTTATTTAATTAATATTTTGTTTGAGATAGTTTTATTAAAAAATATTTTATAAAATTTAAATTGGTAGAATATGTAAATTTTACATAATAATTTTTTTGGGTATTTTTAATAAGGATTATTTATTTAACTTTTTATTGTTTTTAGAGTATTAACATTTTTTTAACATTTTGTGACCATTAAACAAAAAAATTAAAAATAGTATTATTATTATTATTTAAAATTAAATGTGTTTGTCTATGATTGTGAGGAGAGTTATTAAGAGAATTTTAATACTAAAAAAAATGTAATTAATTGTTTACAACCAAATAATATAAAACATAATTTATTTTTCAAATTTATATGATTTCGTCACACAAAATAATTTTATTTGGATACTTATTTACGAGCATATTTCAATAATAAAATGGTATTATTCAATAATACAATAATTAGATACATTATGAAATTGATTAATCCATCACAACCATGTAAAATTTATCTTTTATTTTCTGAATCAAAATAAGTTTCCAAATCATTTCTCAATAAGATTTATTTAAACTTTTAAATCTATGAATATAGGTTTGAAGTTGGTGATTATAATATGTCACCTCTTTTAATATGCCTGATTAATGAATTATTTTGGGTGGTGATTTTTTTCATTTTTTTCACGCACAATTTTATTTAAAAAAAAATGATACGAGGCAACTTAATTGGTGATGAAAATAATGTGAGTCCTGAAAAATTAAGAGATCCAAGGTTCGAATTCTCTTAATTGTGACCCCTTTAGAGAAAAGAGGATAAACCTAGTAACTACGTATAAGATTAACTATAATACATAATCCACTATGTTTATACCACTAATATATCTAACTTCAATTTATAAGAAAAAAAAACAACTCATTTAAAATGAAAAAAAACCTATATAACCACTTTCTTATATCCATTTAACTATTAATTCTCTCAATTAATAAATACTTCCAAATTTATAAAAAGAACAATCTGTAAACTTAAAATAAATAAAATCCCTCCGACTTAAATAATGAATACTATTCAATCAAAAAAATACTATAACAACCACTCGCATAAGGAAATATAACTACTGGATACATCTAACATTACTTTTAGCAATACAAAGGTTAGCACATGCATGTTGTCTATGTGTAGCTCAAGCATTGTACAATGCATGCATCACTATAGTGCATGCATACCTTTCTGAAGTCTCCAAAAAACTTTCATGGTTTTTTTTAAGAATGCAAGTGTTTTGACTGGATTTAGGCAAATTACAAGACTATTTTATTGACATTTGGTTTCGGTTTTTTCTTATAAGAAGAAAATTATAAATTATAAATCTGATTTTTTGTTTATAAAATTTATATAAATATTAAATTCCAAAGAATTACCTTTTCTTCATATGGTTATAGATTATTTTTTTGTAGTGTCAAGCTCCAATTTTGTTCACAAAGAGTGCTCCAAAGTTTTGTTCCAATTTCCAGCTTACCAATTAAATGAAAGCTTACAAATTAACCTCCTTAATATTGTATCCTAAGTTTAGGAACTTACAAATAAACCTCCTTAATATTCTATCCTAAAAGTATGCTTTCTCCACTCCAATCCCCAAGCTTGCTAAGGTGTGCCCTAGTTAGCAATGGTGAAAGAGTTTGCCCATTTCACTAACAAATTATGGAGCTACCAAAGTATTATGAAGTCTCACTCAAATTTAACACAATCAATACCACACACTTCACCATTTCACCCTGGAAAATTTAACATTAGAAAAATCATCCAACATTAAGAAGCATAAAGTGCCTCCCTCCCATATCCATCCTCACAGTATTTATAAAAATGTCGTATATTTTCTCATCCAAAATTCATAATTATTAATTCAATAATATGTTTATTATTCACCAAACACATATCTCTTTCATGTAAAAATATAATTTCTAATTAATCTAAATGCATATTTTACCCAACTCTCAATGCATATTTATCGAGTCACTAATCATTTCCTAATATTTTGAATCATTTCCTAATATTGATGTGAGCACGTATGATAATTCACTTCTTATTAGTCCCTGCCATCTAGCGTTGTTTGCTAGCGACTGTTCATTGAGCATAATCAAATTTTTTAAGTCAATAGTGATTTATAGTCTTATTTGGCCTCTTCCTGAGGTAGAGAGGCTCAAAGCATATACTATTTTGCCTTTCTCTGTTCATTTTGGTTCATTCTTTTCGAAGCTGTCAATTAATGCTAACATTAATCTAGCCATATGAAGAAATGCTAGCTCCCGCTCTCGGATATTGCCTATGGCTTTCCCTAGGCATCATTTATTAGTCTTTGAAGTTGCCACCTGTTGCAATGTGTTTACGATGTCCGTTGCAATGTACTTTGCATATTGCCTACTCTGCATGTTGCTCTGGCACAAGTCCATCTAGCCTAATACATAACCAAAACCAGAACAAACCCAGAACAAGCTAAGGAACATTGGTAAGATCAATACATACCTTCTCATTGAATTTCTGGTTACAGACCATGCAATTCTCCGAATCGGAAATAATCCTAGAGCAGAAGCCCTGCGATTCTCTGAATCAACAATAATCCTATAGCAGAAGTGTGACTAGAATAATCTTGTAGAGCCCAATGGGCATGCCAATCATTCATTTCTTGCAGCCGAGCGGGGATTAGATTAGCAGGCCTCCTGTGCTATTTACTTTGCCCTTACTATGTTATGCTATATTTTTTATTAGCTCCGTCAACCCATCCAATTTGAGTAGTCAGCCCCAGCAATCAAACACTTTATGGCCAACTTGCATCTATACATACTTCGTGGTAAACATATCAGTGTCTATGGTCCCATAAGAATGGTCAACAGGCAACAACCTAGTCGAGAAAGACTCCATTGAATTGAATTGAACCTGAATTTGTTGTGGGTTGCAATGAACCAATCTGATCATCAGCGTCTGTGTCGATTTCCTGATCAAAGTTCGGCCACCCTCCTATTTAGTGCTGATAATCTACCCAGAATGCTAATCAAGGATTCTCTGATCATGGGTACAGTGTCTTCCGCCAAAAATCCTTACTCCATCTACAGTAATAGAACATATGCTTGCCAGTTTCTATCTCCCTCTACGTAGGCAATAAAGGGCTCGTGGAACCCCAATCTACATAATCTATCTCCTATCATTATGATGTTGTTCTACCAAAAAGTATTTCTATTGTGGTAGCAATGGAGTGGCACTACAACTCACTTAGGGAAAACTCAGATTGAATCGCTTGCATGAGGCCCATGGAGTTTTCCTCCCTCGATATGGTTGAGCGCCCATAAACGCGCCGGTAAAGAAATGTTTATAACCTATCTAACATGACACAAGCTCCTCTGATGAGACAGAAAACCCCTACGATGGGATCGATTGGCGGAGGTGTATGATACAAGTCCACCAAATCCAGAAACCACTGGTACTTGTCACCATTGTCCTTCTCTTCAGCCACATTTCGATCACGCATTATGATGCATTATGTTCAACCACCTCTCTTGTTACGTTCAACCTTTGCTTTTAACGATTCAAACTTTTGTTACGTTCAACCTTTGCTTTTAACGATTCAAACTTTTGCTCTGCAAATTTAATTTCTTCGTTATGCTCCTGAACATGTTTTTACCTTAGCGATGCTCAACTCTATATATCTTTTTGGGCTTACCAAATTTCATAGTTTCTTTTCTTTGAAGTGCATACAGTGGACAAATGGTATTTCAAGTGGCACAAGCATTGTTTATTTCCATACATGTGGCAGGTAGCAGTTCTTTTCGCAAAGGGTATTTCAAGTGGCACAAGCCTTGTTTATTGCCATACGCATGGTAGGTAGCAATTCTTTTGGCTAACTGTAAGAATTTTTTTCCTTTGTTTTTTAATTTTCATGCCCTCTCTCTGACTTTGAAATTTTACTATGGCATCAAGAATAAATGGCAGAGTCTTGTATCCTCTGTAAAAGGTGAGTTTCTCCTTTAATTTTTATTCTTTATCCTTTTGTCCCTTTATCTTTGTCAAGGGTCTATAAGATTTTGTTTCCCCTTTTCATATATTTTGATTGTTTGATGGTTCTAATGCTACCCCTTGCATTGTAGGTTCAACTTTCTCTTCTGCAAACTATAGGTAGGTTTTTTTTCGTGGATTTCTCGTACGGAGCAGTAGGCTCTATCTGCTTTTGTTTTAGCCATTCATTCCCTACCAGTGCAGAGCAGAGAAAAGCAAAGTAGAGCAGATAAAGCTTTGAAGGCTCGAAGGCACAACAGATAGAGCTTTGAAGGATTAGGGGTAGTGGATTTCTGACCAATTTATCAAAGATGGCGGGGTTTGTAGGCATCTTGGTCTCGGATCCATGGCTAAAAAGTCAATTCACAAGTCCAACTCATGGATTTGAAATCTCGTGTAAGTTTTTCAAACAAATTTAAGAGATTTTTTCAATTGGCAGTCGGTGGTAACAGTTTCAAATCTTGTGGGTTCATTCATATTCACAGGCACACACGCAAGCAAACCCTAGTGCCAAAGGTTGATGAGCTCTAGCTCTGTATGGTCTTATCCCAAATGAATGGTTAAAATCTTTCTTGTTCTGCAATCCGGAAATGCAATATTTTAGACAACAATTTTTATTTTTATTTTATTTATTTCTTTATTTTTTATTTATTTTTTTATTTTATTTTTTTTTCGAGAGGTTTTGTTCCGAGGAAACCAAATGGATCTGGTATATAATCAAATCAATTGCATAATCGATCATGTTGAGGTTTTGCCCTGATCATCTTAACTTTATCAATGTGCAGTTTATCCATATGAAAACCGACACAGGCACTGTTAGAGTTGCGGATTTGGTATCAGGGATGACAAGACTTAAAGCTTTTCAAGAATTATTAACAGAGAAAGAAGTAAAGGCGATTCTTGAAGAATATTACGCGGATATGGAAGAAGAGATAGATTTTGAAGCTTTTCTCCAGGTGAGTTATTCAAATCTTTATCTTGTAAAAGTTTTTGTGATGGCGAAGTGTAGTGTTTTGTCTGGTTTGATAAATATTCTTCAAATAATAGGGTGACATATCAGTGGAGTGGATGTGGTCGTCCCGCATATTCCTATCCCATTCTGATTTTTTGCATTATCCAAGACATTAAGAGATTGCCTTTACCCCTTCCATTGCCTTTTCCCCTTTCCTTGGTTTTAAAATCCCATTACTAAAGACATGTATAGAATTGGACATTGTTCCAATGAGTTTCGCTCTGTCTGTGCAACAACTAGTTCAATTCCCATTGTATCAAGATGGGTGTCTAGTCTAACAAGACTCCATTTGTGCATCCTAGGCCTCTGAAGGCCTGACATAATCTATGTTACTTATGGCAAAGTTTATCTGCAATGGAGTGTTTTTTTTTAATTGTTTAAATGAGCAACGTTTATCTAACCCAGAAGTTTATTATGTACAAATGTATGTTAATTTGAAAAATCACGCAAGCACCAAAAAGGGGGTTCAAGAAACTCATCCTCATTTTTGAATGCAGTGACAACTACCTTGCTTCATATCATTAGTGAGTTTGAGAAGAAGGCTTATGTTGCACATATCAATAGTTGCTTTGAAAATGACCCCATGATGAAGGGATACCTTCCAATCGACCCCTCCACAAATGATCTCTTTGAGATAGCAAATGAAGACAAACATTTTATTATTCTAGAATGTGTGCAGTAAACTGATCAATTTGGCAGTTCCGATGGCGATTGATGAGTGCACTATAAATACAAAGAAAAATCTCAACCCATGGGGAAAGGAATGAAAATCATACTCTTTGTCTCAATTTTACGAAGGCAATTAGATGCACAGTTGTCAATATTGGAACCCAAGATCTAGTTGAAGGGTAGGTGAAGATCAACTCTATGGTTATACTTAGTTACTACTATCCTATCCATCCCAAAAGGAATGTAGCTTTTGGGTGAATTTTTTCATATATATATATATATATATATATATATATATTATATTATATTATATTAATTATATATATATATATTATATATATAATAATAAATATATATATATTATATATTAATATATATATATATTATATATATTATATATATATATATTTCTTCTGCTATATTTTTCTTATTAATTATATTTATTGACTTCAATGTGTCTTTCTTTTCAATGACGAAATCATATAAGAATAAATTGGATTGTGATGAGAGGAAAAAACAATCTTCGTAAAGCAGGTTTCAAGAGAGTTGTTTCAAATTTTTCTTCAGATCTGAAGGTACATGTTCCAAAGAGAGTGCTTGGATATAAACGATGTTAAAAAAATAGGAGCCCTACTATGTGCCTATTCATTGGTTCCTCATTCAAGCTCACTGTAATGACCATAATCTATTATGTAGTTATAGCTCTGTTGGTAAATAATATCCTCGTGTAAATTCTCATCCCTGATAGTTGTTATCTTACTTGAAAATTTTGTTGTGCATATATCATCAAACTTGATCCTCCATTACAGTCATGTTACAATATTATGAAGTAATGGTTCACCTGTGTGGAGCAGGAAATATAATTTATAGCTATGTTGCATGGTTACCCACACTCGGGGCAAGGGTACCCAAACCCATTTTGGGTTCCCATTTGCCATATAGATTCTGGAACAGGGACTTCATCTCATGAACCAAAATTGACCAGGTTCTTCCAAGCTAGTGAGTGGGGATGGCCTTTTTAATTCTGAATATGTTGGTCTAGCATAAATTCCACTAATGTGCTATTCTAACAATGTTATCCATGTTGCTCACAGATCAATGCCATCACCCCCAGTTGAAGTTGCTTGTACTACAAAAATTGAAGTTGATTTGATGGTAAGCTTTATGATAGTTGCTTTTGCAACTTATGGATATATTCATGTGTGTTGGAAGTTAAATGGGCAGTCCTAAATGGGTTACTTGTGTTTAATTTAAGAAAGGTCAGGAATAATCTTGTAGTTTTTGATCATGTATTATCTCTTTTGATTTTTTTTTGGAAAGATTGTACACATAATTGTGTCCAACCTGGATATTGAATTGTATTTATGTGATGATGGTTGTCTTTGGCTTCTTTGCTATTAAAAATAGTTGTTTTGCTCATTTTTTTCCTGAGAGTTAAAAGTTGTATGGTTTATTGGTTATTTTTCAGGTCCCTGCATGCATCTGGCTTTTTTTCTTAAAAGAATGTTCAAAATTTTGACACAATTATGTCTCTAGAGTCCAAAGGCTAACTACTCCATGGTTTATATTTTGTCATATTTGGCATGAATTTATTTGCCATTTTTTTAATAGGCGCCTCCTAAAAGCAGCGAAAAGACGAAGGAAAACATAAATCTTAGTATGAAGATGCAAAGGAGAAAGAAGAGGTTTGTAGTTTTGATAGTTATCAAGAAATCAACAATTCAAGTGATATATATTTTGGCCTCGTGCTGCAGTGTTTTTCGACCAGACTGTTGTTGTTTCTTAAAATATGATCTTGCCTACACAAATTCTGGAATCACTTTCCCCAACCTCACCCTTCGACGAAGAAAGACATCCATCCTATTTAGGAGCGAAGAGATCCACGGAGTTTTCAGGGAACAAAGCCCCAAAAACTATTGATTTCTTTGTTTTATTTTGATCCTCTCTCAAAGGTGAGAGGAGTGGATATCTATCTATAAATGTTTCCCTAAGATATATAAACGTGAGTCGATCCCATCCACTTGTAAATTATTGGTGTAAGACTCGTGGAGAATCAAACCATTCTGGACCCTTTGCTTTATTCCCGATTGAACTTGGTTCCTCCTCATTCTGCCTCATCTGGTGAAAGTGTAGCTTCTTTTCTTTTTAGCACACTCAACCAATGGGAGAGGAAGTGCCCTTTCCTCTCAATGCCTTCCATTGACCTTCTTGTTGCCTTCTTCACTCAACCTCTCTTATTGCCCATCTAGTTTTTTATTACCATCGTAGATCTGCCCTATCCCCAACCATCATACTTAGACTCATTTTTCTCATACTCCAGACTGCTCATACTAACTACATCTCTCTCTATACCCATCCTACCTTCTATCTAACTATACACATCTAGAACACAACTAGCTCTAACTCCTCCCTATTCTACATCCACTAACATCACTATCTCTGCAGAAACAGGGCATGAGTAATGCAAAGATTGGTATACTCAAAATAACAATGAGAAAGTTTGGGAGACAAGAGAACCAACAAATTATTTGAGCAAGAGGGAAAAGGAGGATGTGGATGAACAAATACTAGAGGGAGCTGCCAAAAAATTTGTGGAAGATTCAATAGATTAGATAGTAGATTGATCTGGTAGGCAGAATGCATTTCAATAAAATTGAAATGGGTTCTGTAACTCGATATATTTGCTCTTTTTAAGTTGCTAGTGGGGATTCACTTATTTTCCTTAATTGCTTTTGCTTAAATGCATATTTATTGTTTTTGTCATTTCTTGTGCTTTATAAACAGATTTAGCTTTATTGCCTTCCATGACAACCAGAACAGAAAGTAGCACTACAAGTCTACCACTATCCGTTTCTTTGGGTGTATTTGAATTCAACAACCACTTTCAACAAGGTTTTAAGCAAAGGTCATCCTCTAAACAAAATAGATTGGTCTCTTTGCCAAATTCACTAGGACTTCTAAAAAAATTAAAATTCTTCAATGTCTTAGGAACCAATACGTCTAATATTTCATGTTAGTTATGAAGTCGGTGGATGTTTCTACATCCCTTGCTTTTGCAAGTGGTGGTGTGAAGGCATAAGCTCTTGTTCCCACTAATGAGGGCGTCCAATTGATCTTCAAGATTATGATTCTATGCATCCACGAGCTTAGACTATCAATGGTACTGGTGGATAAGCTGTTGCTAAATCAACAACATCTACTTTTGGATATGCTGTCTCTGCTACCATAGCCCTTGTTGTTGTTTCTGTTGCACTTTCTCTAGTCTCTTCAGGATGCTAGCTATAACTAGTGGATCTATTTGCCAAATTTCCAACCAACTTGATCTATTTGCCAACCAACTTCTGTAGTTTCAGTAAGTACAAATTTGAATAAGATTTTAAGCAAAGTTTGTCCACTAAACAAAATAGCTTCCCCAAATTAAATTCTCTTTCAAAGGAAGGACTTACTGCCGGGCAACCCTCCTTGTTTAAATAAATATCTAAAAATAAGATATGAATGATTTCTATTAATGCATCTCGCTATTATTTAGTTCCCATTTTAACTTACATAATAAAATTAACTAAATTTACCTTTCAATATCCCCTTTAATAAATGATAATACTTTTAATGAGCACACTTCTATTAGTTTAGAATAACATTATAAATTCCATGTGCATAAGTAATACTTTGTCTTCGAATAATAATTTTCAATTAATATTGCTATTGATGTCAATACAAATGGTATCAATTGTGAGGTTGCGATCATTACAACCTTTTTTAGGTATAAGTAATACTTTGTCTTAGAATAATAACTTTCATTTGATATTGCTAAAAGTCTCAATACAAATGGTACCAATTGTGAGATTGTGATTACTACAATTTTTTTAAGTACACACATTTTCATGGTGTGGGGATCAACGTAACACTAGTGAGACCCACGTTAAATCTATCTTATTTGTAATAAAGGCGAGATATTCATGGTCATTGATAAATAAGGACTACATGTCCTTACTGAGGTACAATTAGTTATATTTCATGATTGATTGCTTATAGTATACTCGCATGACAACGTGTAAATTCTTGGATGAGTATAATTTCCTACTTTGTGAGATAGAGGAAATTGCTAGAGGGAAAGAATAAGGACACTACTTCCACTACAAAGATAATACCTTCTAGCAGAGGTTACAATAGAGGCTTTTAGTGTTATAAAATTGGAAAACAAATGTCAAAAACACCCAGTTACAACATTCGTTTGCGGTAGCAGATGTTTTAGCGAAGTTGATAATATAACTTCATCACAACTAAAAAAAATTGGGTGGTTGGAGGTTTTTGTAGATGTTTTTTTAGCAGTGTGCTTAATGGAAAAACAACACTAGTGCACTAATATTATAAAAGCATTGGTGTTGTAAATTTAAATAAAAAAATTGGGGCGTTGAATGCAAACAACATTGGTGCCTAAAAAGTATATCGCCTCAATGCTTATGTAGTAAACAAACACCTCAGATTGTACTTTTCAAGAACGACACAGGGATAGACAAACAAATCATGTAGACCCGATGCTTTAATTTAAATTTACAGCACCGATCCTTATGAATTGTAGAAAATCATTAATGCGCTGCTAATACAAAAGAGTCAATCTTGTTAATTTTAATAATGCATCAGGGTTGGAAACAATATTTTGGAGCACCAGGGAGTTGGTTCTATGAAAGCATTGATGCTTAAAGAATTACAATGCACCAGAGCGTTAAATGCAAACAATATTGGTGCTTGAAGAGTATAATGCCCCAGTGCTCATTTTTTTTCTAAACGCCCCAGTGTTATATGTTTCAGAAAAGGCAGCAAATCATGCAAAAAAAAAAATATCATATTGGTGCTTTTATATAAAATGACGAACCGATGCGTATTTATTTTACAGATGCACGGGGATTTTGCATGGAATACATTTTTTATTATTATAAATATTGTTGCTGAAAATTTCATATTCGAACCAATGCATATTAATATATGATGTCTCAGTATCCATTTTCTTTTTTTTAGAAACATTGACCTATGATAGTGAAATTATTATGATTTTTTAAATTTGTTATTCATCGAAAAATCAACATATATCTTATAACAATATTCATATAAATTAAATTTTGATTAGTGCATTTGTATTCAAATTTCATATCTCTTCATTATAATATTTAATCATCTATATATTTAATCAATGATATAACATTTCACAACAACATTGGACAACACAATAGAATAAATTAAAATGTATTTTATTATATATGAATAAGAGGATATTTGTTATACAAAATGGGATAGTTATTAGTAACCCCTTATGTTTCAGTTGGGACACTATGTCCATTACATTAAACAAAATTCCTTATTTTCATAGACAGTTATTTCAAAAAATACAACAACTTGCATTAATATCCAAATAGATCATCATTCTTCCCTGGAATCGATGTCAGTGCTTGAGTTACTTCCATGACTTGAGTTATTTGGACGAATGTTTTGTGGATTGCTTGTATTTTTTTCGTCTTCTTCATGTTCCATTTGCAAACATAATAATAAAGTGTAATGAGTGTATCTACATTGGTGAGAATAATGAAAATTGAAATAAATATTATACATCAATGTAAATTGAATAACAACGTACCATAGGAAGAAGTGAGTCATGAATTGTATACATGGTTTCAAAACCATGTCTCATGCCTTGTTGCAACAACTCTTATGTTGGTGTAGTTCCATACTTCGTTTCCTACAAGTTTTATACCCCGTAATAAATCATAGATTTAATATAAATTATTTTTTTGTTCTATTAATTATAAACTCAAAGAAGTAAAACAACATAGATACTTACACATTCACAATTAATTTTTGATATGCCAACATATACTGACAACCCATATTTCACCCAATGTCAATCAATTCTTCTGATGACTCTTCTTTGTATGTTAGCACCTATTTGAAGACATTCAAGGATGGTTGTTGTAAAACAACTTAAAATAT
>APFE031543492.1:45729-85845 GCA_000404065.3 Pinus taeda
TTTTTTTTTTGCAAGAAAATACTTTACAATTAATATTTAATGCTAAATTATTTGTTTATATGTATCCAATAGAAATTTTCAATGGTTACATACATTTGAAGCATGTTGTTATTGAGATGGCTCCTCTTGTGATGCAATTATGTCAATTTCTTTGACCATCTTCTTGTACACCTTTTTGGACATTCCTATTGGCATGTCTAAGATATCATCCCATTGATCCTTTGGGATTTTCATAATCTTCCTAAAAAAGTAATAAACTATTTTTATATTGATATATGAAAACCAAATATAACAAAATTGATATTAATAAATGAATTCTTTGTAGTAATATATACATATAATTCTATAAAAGCATTTTAATTATAAATATTACTTTCTAAATGATTTTTTGTTGTTGTTGTGTGTTTTTTCTATTGCAAGTCTGACAGGTCTCATTGACCATTTCTCTGGAAATGGTTCTTGTAGTTTTAGTATAACTTGGCTCTTGAAATCATTGCATTGATTTATGTATTGTAAGTGGAAAGTATGTCTATATGTTCGTTCCACTATATCCCTCATAGTTTTGTAAAAATATTTCCCCTTTCATTAACCTCCAACACCACTCCAAATGAGCTAAATACCACCAATTCATCATCATTTACATGTTCTATATATAAAGAAATGAATGACATTTTTTTCCTTCATGTTGGTCCCTGTAGAACATTAAACATATGTGAAGTAATAGATTTTTTGAAACATATGTTGCCATAAAATTCAATACCACCATTTTTTTCTATTTGAATAGAGTTGTGATAGATCAAATCATAATCCATTTTAGTGGATACCTGGCTAGTAGAGGGGTTTGCTAGCCAAAAGATGGTATCCTCCTCCTCATACAGGGTTAGATCGCTTTGATTTAATTTGTTGGTGAAGCCTTCCCATTTGAATTCCAACATGCCTTGCAGTCCCAAATCAAAGGAACACTTCCATTTATCATTAAAAAGGGCCTTAGAACAGGGACTAAAAAGTGACTAAAAGTATCACATAGTCTGTGGAGACCCATCACATTGAGTTGAGTTATGAGATGCATGGATAAGATATAGAAAGATACTCCTCCAATGAATGGGTATTTCCCCAAAAATTACCCGGTTGCCTTTCCCCACCTTCTAGGCCATCCTAGATGTAATCCAAGGTAGATCTAACATCATTCCTCTCAAAAAAATTGAACTGGCAGAAAATTTCCGAGGTTGGACATATCTCAACCATTCTATGGAAGGGTGTTGATGAAGATATTTGTCAGTGATGAGATTTATCCATAACCCTGATCTAGTTAGATCCCTGCATAGGCTTTTCAATGCCAACACATTTCCAAGCCAATTTAAATTCTTTAATCCCCAACCCCCACATTTTTTAGGTTGAGATAGCACCTCTCATCTTAGCAGGTGAGAAACTCCATTGTTTTTCTTACTGCCCCATAGAAAGTGGAACATGGTTTGCCTTATTTTATTAATGGTAGAGTTAGCCACCTTAGAAAGGGTGAGCCAATAAACTAGAATACATTCTAGAACTGACTTTACCAGGGTCAACCTCCCACCAAGAGAGAGTCATTTGTAGCATCGATTATTAATGCGTTGTTCAATGCGCTTGTGAATCCTGGACCAATTCTCCACCATGTAAAAAATTGGCTTCAATCGAAAGCCTAAATATATAAAGCCTTGTTCCAGATCATCCACTTTATATGGTAGAAGAGATACAATCGTTGAAATGTTCTGGCCCATCATATTACATTGAAAGAAAAATGATTTGTTATGACTGATCTTCATGCCCATAACAGAAACAAAAGTATTAAAAATGTCACTAAATACTTCCCATTCACTGATTGTGCCATCACCAAATATGAGCACGTCACCAACAAAGAGCAAGTTCGTAATACAGATAGCTGTAGAAACTTTAACACCTTTTATGAGACCTTCCTCTTGAAATTGTAACAAGGAATGGATTCTTTGACTTGTGCTTAGTCAAATATGCTAATTCAAATTCAATCTCATTGATACTTGAGTTAGTGGTTAGTCAACATATGTGATGTGGCCTATCACTGAGTTATCGTCAGGTAATTCAAGTTAGATGGTGTTCGGTGAGTTGTGGACTAGTAGATGGCTAAAATTAGTTATGTAGTGGAGTTAAACTCTAGTGTTTGTCAGTTAACTAATATCTAGTTATAGAATAGAGATAGAATAGACTTTAGTTGAGTAGTTTGACTTTGTGTTAACTCAAATTACTCTCAGTTAACAGTTGCAGCTACTAAATTTAGCCCTAATAGGTCATGCAATTTGAATTTCCTATTGAGACTGGATGAAGGCACATATCCATTTATTCATTGTACATAGGTTTTTGTGATGACAGCTTGATAAAAAAGCAAAGGCTTGAGGATCAAGCAGAGCAATTTCTCTTGGGAATTGTGCAAGGAAATAGGAGCTTCCTTGCAGGTTTATTTGGCTAAGTGTTGGGAAACTCTTGTAGGGAGTTTATCAGTATTACAAGAGCTTTAGGCTTGAAGCATATTCTTTGTAATAAGCCAGATTTCTCAGTTGATTTAATACAAGAAAGTATGGGTTTTTCCCAGTTGGGTTCCCCAAATAAATTTCTATATGTGATTGATCTATGTGTGATTGTGTTTATATTTTTTGTTTTCTTTCTGCATAATTTTGGTAGAGAAATCTTGTGCCTTTTGCAGATTAGTTTACTCTCATTAGCAATTGCAAGGTTTCAAGGATTTTCTACATGGTATTAGAGTAAAAAACAAGATAGAGACCAAGTTCCTTGATCCTATTCGAAGTGAGTTGAAGAGAAGATCAATTCGTTTAGGAACTCTATAAGTGGATGAATAATGTCAGTCTATGGGTTCAGGATAAAGCTTGTCCTAGAAGGGAATTCGAATTTTCATGCATGGAAGGATATAATGGAGGTTGTGTTAGATGGTAATGGAGTTTTGAAATACATCAAGATTGATATTCCTAAGCCTCTTGCATCATATGCTCAACAACTAACTTAATGGAGGAAAGGTACTATCAAAGCTAGCAGGATGATTCTAGAAGGTGTTAGAGACCATATTGTTCCAAATTTGCATGGGAAGGAGACAAACTTCCAGTTGTGGGAGGCTCTTATTGATATTTCCGAAAGAAGTAGTGATTCCAGAAAACGTGTTTTGAAGAATAAATTGAGGAGCATTCGAATGGGGAAGGATGAACCAATTGTTACATATCTATCTTCTCAAGCGCGGGATGAACTTGGAGGTGTTGGAGAGACAATTCCACTAGCAGATCTTGTGATCCTTTCTCTTCTTCAACTTCAAAAATATTCGCATAATTTCCAGGATGTTGTGAATGAAAGAGATAAGCTCCCTAATTGGGAGAGATTGTGGTTAAATCTCATGCAGGAAGAGATAAGGAGCAACACAAGGGATGGAGTCTCATCTAGGATAGAAGATGAGGAGAACTTTGTTTTAGCTGGCAAAGGGAAGAAAGCGAAGGGCAAGAATGCCCAAGGAAAAATTAAGTCTAGTCAAAATGGAGGCAAGGAAAAGAAGGATCTTAGCAAGATAAAGTGTTTTCATTGTCGTGAGTTTGGACATTATGCTACAAAATGTCCAAACACGAAATCCAGCAAGCATGTTGTGGCAGCAGAAGAAGGACAAGCCCTCTCTTCTTAGTTCGAATTGGGTTTCTCCTTGATAACTTGTATGGCAATTTCAGTTTGAGGTAGTAAGTGTTATATTGACTCAGGGGCTTCATTCCACATGACAGGGAACAAAGATCTCTTTAGAAATTTGGAGGAGAAAGGCTTGAAATTCCATATTGAGCTTAGATATTATGGAAGATATATGACCAGATGAGTTGGTACAGTAAGATTTGAGAGGGAGTCTCATTCCCTTCTCTGTCTCAAGAATGTGATGTATGTTCCAGGATTAAAGAAAAACCTTGTATCAGTAGCAGCAATTGAAGACAAAGGCATGACGTAGTATTCAACAAAGGGAAGGCCTACCTCAAGCATTCAGCTTCAGGACAAGTCAAGTAGATTGGGGTCAAGATCAAGAGCCTCTACAAATTGGAGGTTTATGATTGTGCATCCTTGAGCAACAAGGTAGAGATTTCCTAGAGTATAGATGTGGTGAATGAGCAAGAGAAGGATAAGGCTCTCAAGATGGAGACTTAACTAATATCTTAATTTCAGTATAAGCTAGTTGGAATTTGGGCTTACCAAAAGGATGATGATGACAAGGACCATACCCAGGGTGAGTAGAGGCATCCACTCAGTCCGAGACTTCCAGTATAAGCAAATTTCGAGTAGGTTAAGGGACCTCAAAAGAGAGTTGAGTCTCCTAGCACCAAGAAGAAGACACCTATATACATAGGGCACATGACTCTCTCTAGTTCACAGGGAGCAACTGCAACAATAGAGAACTTGGTAGATATGAAGACAAAACCAGGTGGACAAGGTTCTTCCAAGAATCCATTCCTCGCTAAGAGGGAGTGTTGAAATTGTAGCAAGGAATGGCTTCTTTGTCTTGTTCCTTAGTCAAATATACTAATTCAAATACAATCTCATAGATACTTGAGTTAGTTATCAATTAACATGTGTGACATGGCCTATCACTGAGTTATTGTCACTTAATTCGAGTTAGATGGCATTCAGTGAGTTGTGGAGTAGTTGATGGCAAAAATTAGCTATCTAGTGGAGTTAAAATATAGTGTATGTCAGTTAACTGATCTCTAGTTCTAGAATACAGATAGACTTGAGTTTAATTGAGTAGTTTGACTTTTTGTTAACTCAACTTACTCTCAGTTAACAGTTGCAACTACTAAATTTAACCCTAGTAGGTCATGAAATTTGAATTTCCTATTGAGACTAGATGAAGGCACAAATCTATTTACTCGTTGTACACAGGTTTTTTCGATGAGAGCTTGAGAAGCATGCAGGGGATTGAGGATCAGGTAGAGGAATTTATCCTGGGAATTTTGCAAGGAAATAAGATGATTTATAGTTTTTAGGGGTTGAATTGCACAAGGAAATTGGAGCTTCCTTACAGGTTTATTTGGCTAAGTGTTATGCAATTCTTGTAGAGAGTTTATCAATATTGCAAGAGATTTAGGCTTGAAGAAGATTCTTTGTAATAGATCAGAATGCTCAGTTGATTTAATACAAGCAAGTAGGGACTTTTTGCAGTTGGGTTCCCTAGATAAATTTCTATGTGTGATTGCGTTTTTATTCTTTGTGATCTGGATTGGTTAATTATATTTCTTTTCATCCATTTTGATGCATTTAGAGTGGAAAAAGTGGAGGAATCATCTCACATGACCGTTTTTACCAGTGGGACCCAGTTTGGCGAAATGGGTTCTGAAACCTTTCGGGAGAATTTTGAGGCATCAAATGATGCTTTTTGGGAGTAAAACTTTGTCACTTTATTGCCACACCTTTTCATTTTGTTCCACACATAAATATATTTCCAACGGTGCAAGAGGCGTGTCAATCAGAGTCTATATGCAAAAGTTATGCCACTCAGAAGTTAACCTTCCTGTTTTCACACCTGTAGTTCAGGAGGATATCACATCAACTCCCATTATTCATGGAAAATGGGATAGCCACATGTTTGTGATGTAAAAGACTCTACAAGAGTCTATATTGTAACTCTAGTTAAGAGTTGATGTAGTCAAACTTAATCACTAGTAGGCTATCAGGCTATGTTATAACCGGGCCACTAGGAGGAAGAGGCATTCCATTCTTTCGAGAGCATTTTGTTCCATAGATGGGAAAATATAGCTAGGAGAGATAAGAGGTCAAGAAAATAGAGAGTATATTTACACTATAGAAGCCCATGAGCCACATAAATTGCTTACTTATACCGGCAACCATATTTTCCAGACAGAGAAAGAGAGCGAAGCGACCTCACCTTATAGTTGGGTTTTCTCTCGAAAGGGTTTCCTAGATCATATCTTGTGCCTTATGTGTGTGTGAGCTTATTTTTTTGTTATCTACTTTTCTGCATAATTTACATTCACATGCATGCACTAATTACAATTAAATTTACAAATCTAGAGGTTTAAATAAACTGTAATGGTGTAGAAATTCAGAATTTTAATATATTATTATCAAATATGTTGTGATGAACCATCCAGTGGATATTGTTTTATTTCCACATAATTTTGGTAGAGAAATATTGTGCCTTTTGCAGATCAATTTTCTCTCATTAGTAGTTGCAAGTTGGTTTCAAGGATTTTCTACACTTCCTCCTTAGCACAGTTTATCATTCTACTGAACCCTCGATGATTAACATAAATAACATAGGGGATAGAGGAAAAACCTATCTCAAGCCTCATGAAGCTGAAAAGATAGAGGAAGGTAATACATTTATGAGAAAATTAAAGTTTGGAGTAGTAATACATCCCATAATCCAATTCGTCACTTGAAATTTCAATCTGATGTGGAGGAGATGGAGTTTAAGAAAGATCCAATTTACACTGTCATAAGCTTTTACCATATCCATTTTAAGAATCAAGGTGTTGCATTATTTAGTCTTGATGGAGTGTATGGCCTCTTGAGGCACTCCAATCACATCATGAATTTTCCTTCCTGGGAGGAATCCAAACTGTTCAACTAACAAAGAAGAAGAGAGAAATTTTTTCATTTTTTTTAACACTACTTTAGAGATGACCTTTTAAATGAGATTGAACAGTGAAATCGGTATATAATCATTGAAATACATAGGCTTTAAGAATTTGGGAATTATCTCTAAGAAGGTAGCATTGATCTCCCTTGAAACCTTGCTAGAGTTTCTTGCATCCTCCCCAACACCCAGTAAATCATTGCCAATCAGATAAAAAAAAGCGAGATAAAATTCAACAATCCAGTCATCAAGACCTGGACTCTCATATTTGGCTAGAGATATAAGAAGCTCTTTAATTTCATCCAAAGCGACTGGTTCTCCCATCCTGGTTGCCTCTTCCATTGAAAGTAGTCGAGGGAAATGGTGTAATACCTTCATCTAGGCTTTGAGTGAACATTCTCCCATATCTCTGAAGTGTCCAAAGAAGTGGGTCCTCGCATAATTCTCCAAATCTCGTTGGGCACTCACACTGTTTCCCTCATTATCCTGAATGTCCCATATAGCGTTTTTATTTCTCTGTTGGGAAGCAAATATGTGGAAAACTTTTGTGTTTCTGTCTCCTTCCTTTATCCAAATTTCTCTGCTCTTTAAACATCAACTTTCTTCTTCTAATTTCAGGAGGAGATCCATTCTTTTTTCTAGGGAACATATTTTACTTTTTATAATATCTGAGAAGCCTGTGTCAATTAGGGATGACTAACATGAGTTGATTAAGGCTTCTACATGTACCAATTCTTTTTGTTGATCTCTTACAAGAGCCACAACCTAATGCTTAACCTGGGTTTTTAGGAAAATAATTTTTATATTCCATGCTTCCATTGCTAACCTGGGAGAGTCAACCTAGCATTTCCTCCAACAGTCATAGACTAATGCTTAGAAGGACTCCTCTTTGAGCTAGTAGTGATTGAAATTGAATGGTGTCATTTGAACACTGGTATTGAAATCAAGTTGTAAAAAAATTGTAGAATGACCAGATATTACATCTTGGAAAATCAAGGATCAGTATGTGCCTACCTTTGACACCAAAGATTCAACCACTTTATATGGTAGAAGAGATACAATGGCTGAAATGTTCTAGTCCATCATATTACACTGAAAGGAAGATGAATTGTTCCAACTTATCCTCATGCATGTAGAAGAAACAAAAGTATTAAAAGTGTCACTGAATAATTCCCATTCATCAATTGTGTCGTCACCAAATATGAGCACGTCATCAACAAATATTAGGTTCCTAATGGAGATAGCCCTAGAAACTTTAACACCTTTTATGAGACTTTCCTCCTTGGCACAGTTTATGATTCTACTCAAACCCATGATGATTAACAGAAATAAAATAGGGAATAGAGGACATCCATGTCTCAAGCATCTTGAAGTTGAAAAAAGAAAGGAGGAAGGTAATCCATTTATGAGAACATCAAAGTTTGCAGTAATACATCCCATAATCCAATTCATCACCTAAAAGGTCAATATGATGTGGAGGAGGAGTCTAAGAAAGCTCCAATTTACATGGTTATAAGATTTGGCCAGATCCATTTTAATAATTAGGGTGCTACATTGTTTTGTCTTGATGGAGTGTATGGCCTCCTGAGCCACTCCAGTCACATTATGAATTTTCCTTCCTGGGAGGAATCCAAACTATTCACGAGACAAAGATGAAGAGATAACTCTTTTCATTATGTTTGACATTACTTTAGACATGACCTTATAAATGAGATTTCATAGTGAAACCAGTATACAACCATCAAAATATAAAGGCCTTCAGAATTTTGGGATTAGAGCTCAGAAGGTAGCATTTCTCTTGGGAATTGTGCAAGGAAATAGGAGGATTTCCTTTTTTTGGGGGGTTGAATTGCGCAAGGAAATAGGAGATTCCTTGCAGGTTTATTTGGCTAAGCATTGGGCAAGACCTTTAGAGATTTTATAAGTATTGTAAGAGCTTTAGGCTTGAATTATATTATTTGTAATAAATCAAATTGCTCAGTTGATTTAATACAAGAAAGTACGGGTTTTTCTGAGTTGGGTTCCCCATATAAATTTCTATAAGTGATTGTGTTTCTATTCTTTGTGACCTGCATTGGATCATTATATTTTTTTTGATCCATCTTGATGCATTAAGAGTGTAAAAAGTGGAAGAATCACCTCACGAGACCGTTTTTACCTGCGGGACCCAGTTTGGAGAAACAGTGTCTGAAACCTTTCGAGAGAATTTTGAGGCATCAAATGACTATTTTTGGGAGTAATTTTTTTTTCGCTTTAGCATCACAACTTTTCATGTTGTTCTACACACATAGATCTATTATGTGGACAAATACTTCTTGCTAACAAGAGCAATCTCCTTAGATCCTAAAGGAAACTAGAAACAAATAAACAATCAAGCTAATTCCTTCCTTGACTCTATATTTTCTTGAATCATAAGCTAACAAGGTGAGAAATGGAAATTCGTACCTTATTACGACATGCTTGATGAAGATCCCCCTTTGTTCTTCAGTGTATGTCCTCCATGCTTGAATCCAGACCTTCACACATGGAAACAACAAAGGATCAAAGGCATATGCAGCATGAATGATTCAATAATTCAAACTAGTGATCAAGGAGACTAGTAAAAACATCATTCCAATGGATAAATATAAATAACATAAACCGTCCATGAAATTCATCAATTAATCCATTAAACAATGTGGTGAGAAGAAACACTTGTTTGCATTAATTTCAAAAACATAAAGGAGCTACAAAACTTGTTCCTTGTTGTTGTGAAGCCCCTCCCATTGATCTCAATCCTCTCCAAGAATGATAAGCTCTCCAACCTGATTCCCTTAGTATACACTTACTCTCAACAGCCTCTCTCAACTCCCCCACCCATGGATTGATTAATAGACCAAAAGGAAGTACTTTGAGATCCCCAGTCTAAGGATGAGATCCACTAAATGGTGGATGAGGGATCCTTGAAGAATGGGAATTAGTTCCATAAAAAATGAGGTTAGGCTTGAATAAACATGAGTTCAAGGATTTCTATTAGGAATTATTTTCCCAACAATGCTTCTAGATCTCACTTTTTACTTTTACTTTTTATTGATTTACCTGCGCAGTTTACAGTGGAAGACAATGCAATGATCTACGTAATTTATAGTGGAAGACTCTGCACATGTCTGGATTCTATTCAGAAAAACTGCGTAGATGCTCAGAAACAGGGTTTTGTACCATGATATCCATAAATTCCACTTTATTCAAGGTATATAAGTTGTTGACTTGCAAGGGAGTGCTTCATGACACTTGGATGGATGATGAGAGATCCAATTTTGATGATCATTTTCCTAATGTGACAAAATGACATGTAACAGATCCACCCCTAAAGTGAAAATTCAAAAAGGTTTGACGACTGTAGTACTTTCATATCAAGGATTGGATTAGAGATCATGGTTGGAAACCTGCAACAATCAATCAATGATTACAATGCAATATAATAATCATCACTGAGGTAGGCATTCCCATATTCAGAACATAAAAGTCTTACAACACAATACATAAATAGATCATTTCAAAGTACATATAGGATGGACGCAACCATCAAACATAAAACTCTTTGTATAATCATGAATACAAAACTCCTCACAACCTGGATGGATGAAACTAGTTCTAGGGTCTTAATCTCCATATCTCAATCCATATTATGAATATAGCCATGTGAGTAAATGTCTCAAAGTCGAACATGGTAGAAACCAATTGATTATCGATCAATGATGTGAACCGTTAACAAGTGCGAAGGAAACCACCAATAATGACAATGGATCTCAAGGTACTTCCAGTACAATCTATTGTGTGTGAATAGATGATTTTATGTCAAACACTCATAGAATCGTTCTATTGAAGGCCAATGATGAGAACCTATCATCGAAGGCGAGAAACTTGCCATTAAGGCATGTAGGTCTCAAGGTATTGAAGGTTTCTAGATCAACTTCCTAGATAATGAACTAAAGTCGATCAGAAGTGACTTGTTGCAAGAAAGCCTACGACACGAAACTCATGTCAAGTTTTGAAGAACAATTTACAAGGACTGACTCAAGGATGGCAGACGTGATTGAAGGCTACAAATTGCAAGGTAATTTGAACTAAGGTTTAGGCTTCTCTTGAACATATTGGTGACACGACAAAATGACTTGGCATCATTTGACTCAACAATAATACCCAAGACTAACTGAAGACTTTCAATAAGGTTCAATTAACTATGAGACAAATGGATTCCCTAACTCGAACAAACATGTGATGGAGTGTCATGTTCAAGAGCGACATATTGCCTGAAATACAAGAAATGAACTTTTCTTCTCAATTTCTCCCCACCATTACTGGAAAGAACCTCTTTATTTTTTACAATCTTGAGGAGGATAACATATGCTTGTCCTGTAAGCTTATCCTTTGAACGAGTCAATCCTAGTATTTTTAACAAACCCTAAGAAGGAGTGGTTCACTCTCGTCATGCTGGACAAGTCCTATAATGTTTAATTTTTACGAGTCCAATAAAGGGGTAACTAGATCTCATTTTACTTTAATAGTTTGAAAAAGACACAAAAAAGAAACTCATTCAGTTCTTTTAATGTAAAATTTTAACGGGCCCAAAGAAAGGAAATATCGGTGTTTTTCACTTTTAGGGAGTCATAAGAAAAAAATAAGTAAACTCTGTCATGTTCTTTTTTGTAAATTTGGTCCCTTAAGGCCGAAAAAGGATAAAATAATGTAGGAGAGAACTCTATTGACCATAATTAGCCAACGTATACCTATTTCGTAAATAGTCCAGTTTAGTCCGTAGAAGGGGTAAACGTATACTGAGTGGACAATTGTTCATTTATTTTCACGAGTTCGAACAAATAATTGGTTGATAATATTTTCATGTTTTAAGAGTCTGAAAAGGGCTTAAAAGAGGACTCTATGGTTTTGCTTTTTCGTAAGTTTTAATGAGTTTGAAAAAGTGATGAAAAGATACTCATCTTACCAAATTTCAATTTAATTAACGAGCAAGAAATGACGAAAAGAACTTGACATTTTCATGTACGTTTTCCGAGCATGAAAAGATAACAAAAGAAGCTCGGGATTTTCATGAGTTTAACTAGTCTTGAAAATAATAACCGAAATAGACTCTAGATAAGTTTTATTTTTACAAAAGCTTGAAACAAAGAAAAAATTTGCTTGAGATTGGTTTCAATTTTACACAAGCTTGAAACAAAGAAAAAAATTTCTTGAGACTGGTTTCATTTTTACATAAACTTGAAACAGAGAAAATTGTTCTTAAGATAAGTTTTCATGCCCCCAACATAATCAGTGCAAGAGAACATGCCCCCCAAACTTCATTTCATTCACTTGAGTAGACTACTGGTTACTAATAGGTGGATGAAATGAAGGTTCATTTATGAGATCAGATGAAAGACTCGACTTAACATGTATGAGACCTAGTTAAAGACTCAACTCAAATAGGGAAGGATTTGCTTCATTTTTTAACGAGCTTGACACAGGAAAATAACTATGCTCCCTATTTCATTTTTTAACGAGCTTGACATAGGAAAAGAACCAGCCTCATGTACTTGTTTCATTTTTTAACGAGGTTGACATAGTAAAAGAACCATCCTCATAAGGATATGTTTCTTTTCTAATGAGGTTGACACAGTAAAATAATTATCCTCATACATATTTTTTTCATTTTTTAACGAGGTTGACAGAGTAAAAGAACCATCCTCATAAGGATCTATTTCATTTTTTAACAAGGTTGACCTAGTAAAAGAATTATCCTCATAGGAATCTGTTTCATTTTTTAACGAGGTTGACATAGTAAAAGAACTATCCTCAAAAAGAGGTGTTTCATTTTTTAATGAGGTTGACACAGTAAAAGAACTATCCTCCTAAGTATCTGTTTCATTTTCTAATAAGGTTGACACAGTAAAAGAACTATCCTTAAAAAGAGTTGCTTCATTTTTTAGCAAGGTTGACACAGTAAAAGAACTATCCTCCTAAGTATCTGTTTCATTTTTTAACGAGGTTGACACAATAAAAGAACTATCCTCAGGTACCTTGTTTCATGGCTTCCACATGGAAGAAACACATGTCAAGGGACACCCATTGATCATTGCTTCCAAAAGGTCTTCATCATATAGAAGAATGGTTCTCTAGAAGTAACACATGTCAAGGGGATCAATAGGGAGAATAAAATCATATTCAAATGCCCCGGTTGAAGTTTTGACCACGTTAGTTAAAGCATCGAAGTCAAAATAAGTTGAGCAGATAGTGAGAGGCTCACTTGCATTGGTAACTAAAAACATGGGACAGGTTTCCACATAATTAACCAGTGGCGGGGTAGGTACCACTTCCATATAAGGAACATTCAGGGGTGTCATATGATTGGTAGTCGAAGCAAGATCAATGTATGAAAGTTGATCAACTGTCACAATATTTCCATCGTGAGGGAAGTACATCACGTGAAAGAGTGTCGATACAAAAACTTTCATGGCATAAACATAGTCTCGCCCAAGGAGAAAATTGAAATGTAAGGGACCTTGGACTACCATAAGATCGATACAAACAATATTACCTTCCAAGGTAATAGGTAACTTAGGAAACATCCCTAAAGGTTCACTAACGGTTCTGTTAAAATATAAAAATTTCTGAGTAATATGCACAAGTTGAGGGGAGCCCAAATCTTGCCAAGTTGTTGAGGATAAAATATTGATAGAAGCACCTTCATCTACATTTGTGCAATGCAAATTCTTACCATAATCCTTTGCAGTGATTTGGAAAGGGGTAGAAGAAGGAAGACGAGGTTTTGTCAATCTACTCCAATCAAAAGAAATAGCCTTATTACTTGGATGGGGTTAAAAAGAGACAGATGAAATGCCCCCATGTGTAGAAAAATTTGAAGTAACATGAAGAACCTGAGTGGTATGAAGTTCACTCTCTAAAGGGAGAGTGGGATCGGCCAAAGATGGAATTGATTCGACCAATTGATCAACAAATAGTCCATCAACTTGATTGATACATATTTCACCCTCCAATGAAAGAGTGGGATTAATTGTACTTGGATTAATATCAATCACGTCATCAACTGACAGTAGATGGGGAGAAATTTTACGGTAATTAGTTGGAAGTTGTTTCTGTGAAACAGTAAGTTTTTCCAACAATTCTAAGGCTTCATCCATGTGAGGTAAAAGGTGACTATGATGAGTCTGTTTGCATAACCTACAAGGAAGCCTGACCTTAATATTTTTCCTTGGAATCTGAGAATCACTGGTTTATGGATCAACAATAAGTTGATAAAAATTATTTGACCATACTTCCCAAACCTTAGGAATATTAGGACAATTGATAAGGAAGTGGTCACCCTTACAAAGCTTGCAAGGGTATTTGGGCTTGCGATGCATTGTAGAAGTTTCCTCAACATTACCAATACTTACAGCTATGGTTGGTTGGTTGACTTATTTCTTATCTTGCTTCTTATTCTTCTTCCCTTTCTTCTTCTTCTTAGTCACCTGGTTACTAGCATGAAGGCTTTTACCAAGTGAAGAAGAAGAAAGGGAGGAGGACATGTTGGATGAAGAAAGTAAAGGGTCAATAGTAGGTTGGTGATGTTGAGATGGAGAACTCAGTTGAGGTGAAAAACTCGATTGAGATGGTACAATTGAAGTATTTGTAATTAAAGAAGTTGAGAACAACCATATAGGTAAACCTATTGTGAATCCAGGAAGTGACAATGTAGCCATATAAGGAGGACCGAAATTTGCAAAATGAGGAAAAGGATTAGGATTCTCGTTAATAGGGAGGTCTTTATCGGTAACTTCTGACATTGTTTCCATTAGATTCAATCCAAATAAGTTTTTATTATTAAAATTAAATAATATTCACAATCCAAACCTAAGGTCTTGTAAAAAGTAAAAAAAAAAACAAGGTAACGCACACTAAAAAATCTAGGGATTCAAATCATACAAACTAACTTGTCACAGAGATCATAAATTACCCGTTGGTGATGAAATCCAACATTGAAGAGATCAAAGTGAATTTTTTTATAGATATTAGCGTTTGGAACCAGTTACCATAACAACCCTCTTAATGAAACAGTCTAAGGCAAGTAACTTCGCTTATTCCATCTCAAGCGAAGATTACCCTCCAAAGAGTCCAAGTGAGTCTAGCCAATGACTATTCCAGGTAGAACATGACCTTCCCTCTGTCGTCACCTTAGGCACAGTCGTGGGATTATTGTCACTAAGTTTACCAACTACAACACTTTTACCTGGGGAGGCAGCCATAGATTGGACATACACACAAGGGTAGAGTAAAAAAGCTCAATCCCCTTGAAATCTCCTCAATGTGGTTAATTGGAGGTTTACTTTAAAGTGACCCCAAGTACCTTTCAGCACTGTTGTAATACGTGCAAATCGCTTTATCATAGCGAATGAAGTGGGTATGATCACTTCGCCAAATCGGATATGATCTCATGCTTAACGCATGTATAAGAAGAGCTTCTTGGAGAAAAAATGGAATAATTGGATTTCTCTCCCTAACTCAAGATTCTATTGTTTTTTTGTAGCTTTGGAAATTTTACTTCCTTCCCTATTCCAAATCCCTACACTTAAGATATTGTAGGTGGCAAGAGCCCTAAAAAATGTAAAATACTAATTGATTTTCTTTAACGCTTTGTTATTAAGTTGTTATTTACTCAAAGGGTAAATGGATGTGAAACTGATGGTATTATGACTTGACTCAAAACTCTAATGCATCAAATATGAAATTTGTAATCTTTTCATTTCGATGAATTCTAGCTAGGGTAAGTAAAGAGGTTCTTCCTTAAAATATTTACTCCAAAATGTACCACTTCTAATTTTTCAATGCAATTCAAAGCTCCAAGTGGCAAACCACACAATGTAATCTATGCACAATTTCCGTGAACACTATGCAAATTTAATCTATGCACAATTTTCGTTCATGAAATGAGAATTCTAACCATGCAAATGTAACCTATTATCACTCCTCCGGATCTCCAAGGCTGAGGAGGAGTCCAGCTGAGGTAACCACAGACCAATCTTTTAGCTTGGTAGTTAGCCCTACCAAGCCGGAGAGGACTCTCTCCAAAGGATCACAACCAAGAGTGTTGGATAGATTAGGGTTTTAGGCTAGATGTAAAGTGCAGGGGGTTGTTTGATTTGATTTGGTTGGGTAGTCACAAGGATGAGTTCAGAGGGACTAGGTCAGGGCAAATGAGATATGATTGTAGACATTCAAAGGGGCAGGGTAGGTATGAAGCTTAACACTTAAAAGGTGAATTGATGAGATGGTTTAAGACTAATGAGGAGTTAGGAAGAGCATAAGAGATGTATTCATCCTAAACTGAAGAAAAATGGACGAAGTATGATAAATTTCCCAAAACAGAGCATGAGCAAGCATGTATTCTACCTATCAACTTATTGATTGCCATATAACAGAAATGGAATGGTTTATGAACTAATAAAACATTCATACAAATGATCACAAAGAAGAAAAAATGTTGAAAATTCATAACACATGTATCCCAAAAAAATAGTTGCAACTCATCTATTGAAAATTTCCAAAATCTAATACAATAGTCTTTGATCACTAGTATAACATCCCTACTAAATCCAACCTGTAAAAAGACTAAGAAAATACACAATATAGGCCAACAACCAACTCATCCTAGGCTCAGGGGTCGAACCCATGAGTGGAGGAGCAGTTGCAAGAAAGGCTGAACTGATCGTTGGAGTGTAGGGTGGTCAAAGTGACTCATCCCTCACTCTAGCAAACTAATTCATTACATGCCACATAGGCCATCTAACTGATGTATCTACCCTAGATAAAAGTAAAAACATAATAATTACATCATCTATATCAATTACATAGGTAAAACTTGAATTTACCATAAAAGTAAACCTGGAATGAAACAGTGAAAATTGTAGAAAATTGTCAAACACGCAGCAACCTGGTTAAACACGTAGCGACCCTGGTCAAACGCGCAACATCCTCTTCAAGCTAACTTTTGACTGCCTTCTCGATGTCCAAATCTAGCCCAAGATAGCTCATTGGAAATATTAGCATGTCTAGTTTCCAAAAATTCCCTTGGTTTTCAAAATGGGCTTGATTGGCCCCTCCAAAATTGCAATCTCCCAAGACTACTCAAACATGCAACGACCAAGCCAAAAAAGAGGCAAAAATGTTATTTTTTGGTAGTTTTTGACCCTTTTGGCTGACTAGTTTTGCTCCAAATGCTTAGAAAAAGTACAAGGTGCATGTAATCATCATTATGAATCCAAAAATGCTAACCATTTCCTCATTGGATGCCCCAAAAAAGAGCGCAACGTCCAAGGTGTTGTGCGTTTAACCGTTTCACTGTCAAGAGCACCCTCATAGTGTCAAACGCACAACGCCATCTTTAGAGCTGCCTTTGAAGGCTTTCTCGGTGTTCAAATTTTCTCCAAGATAGCTCGTTGGAATTCCCTTCGAGTATACTTTCCATATTAAATTTAGTTTTCTCTTTGGAGGTCATTTGCCCTGTCACAATGCCAATCTCCCAAGACTGGTAAACGTGCAACAACCAAGGTGCAAAAATGAAGTGTTCTCTTGCAAGAAACTTTTGGAGGTCTTACTCAACTCCAAATTGAGTGCATGATAGCTCATTGGAGAACTATTTTTTTCTCGTTATAGTGGGATGAGTGTAAACATTTAAATATCACCTCAATTAATAATTAAAAGTTAAATTAATAAAAATAACAAAATTAAATTTGTTATATTTTGATTTTGTTATTAACTTGTGAATAGGCTTTGTTACAATACCATGGGCCAATACCATGACTTATCAATACTACAAGTCCAAAAACCATAATTTATTTCACAACCAAAATATTTTATAACAATATGACAAGATTCTTAATCATGGATATTCACCCCCACACTACGGTAGATATTATTAACTTGTAAAAAATAGCATTTGTTACAATACCTGTTATCGCGAAATCTAGTGTCTATGCACAGTTGCTAGTCCCACTAAGATGGGTAGATATCTTAGAAACAAACATATTAAAGTTACTTTCGTTTTCCTTGATGAGAAGTAGATAGGAGAAGAGCAAAGAATACCAACCTCAATCTTTCGCTTGGTTCCTTGCTTGTTCCTTCTCCCCTCTAATGGATCTTTGCTGCTCCTCCCTTGATTACTCCACTTCAAAGAGTACCTGTAAAGTCAAAGTAGCATAATACCTTCAAAGTGAAAGGATATACAATCATAAACAATATAGGACCACACAAATTCATATATTATCAGACATACAAGAATGTGGAGGAAAACTTGAATAACATTATTGATATAAAGATTAGAAGAGAGGATTACAACCCATTGATCTGACCCGGCGTCATCCTCCCAACATGAAAACCATTCTTCACCTCATGAAAAGCTTAGATCACCCAACCCCTATGATGTTCCACCAGGAAACCAACAACACTTCCCTGCAAGATAAAAGATTCTAGCCCCTGGATCTCTGGGATGAGAGATACATATATAGATGATTGCAGGGGGTGAGTCAGCTTCTGGGATTTTGATTAGTGTCTTCTCTTTGGTATTTCTTTATTCCACTTGGAGATTGATGGTCTCTTACTCATCCCTGGGTGAATTTAGAGAGGCAAGTGTCACAGGAGAAGTTTCTCGAAGATTCCATGATCATCCACCTTGCAAACTGTCTCTGCCATTTGTCTACTCTCACCCATCGCACCCTATAGAAGGGCTTTTCAGTATGCATCTCACTTTTTGCATGTGGCAGGTGAGATGCATCACACCCTCTTCACTGAGCAGTCTGTATGGTCCAAATTTGACCAGTTCTGAGCAGTTTTCTGTGGAGAACTTATGGGAGATGATGTAATCATATGACCTTGTTCCTTTAGGGTATGAAACAACACTTTTAGGGAACCAGAAGCCCTTGGTTTATGGACATATATGATTGGGGTTGCAGTACCCAAATATGTCTATAACAGTTGCCCCCTAAAGTATGAGGTCGTAAATCTTTGATGTCGGGTGAAATGCTTTATCATGAGGATCCGAGGTGTTTCGAACTGGAAGGTGACTTGTAATAAGATACAATACAATACATTATCTTCATAATATTTTCATGATCTAGCCGAGGCGGGAATTCCCATGCTCAGCTTTATAAATTCATTTTTATGTACATAGGACAGACGACCATCTATGTGGCAGACTGATGATTATGATAGAGCCATCATCCTTTGATTCGGATGATCATCTGTGCAGTAATGATGTACATTTGATGTCTTTATTTTCCTGAATATATTGCAGCCCAGACGGATGAAACTAGATCTGTGGTCTTCAAACTCATCCAATCTTCGCCCGAAGTACAAGTCGATCCATGTGAAAAATGCTCTGGAGTTGAACATGGAAAGACATTTCCTGATTACCAGCCAATGATGTAAGCTGTTAACATGCACAAGAGGAATCACCGATAATGATGATGACCCTCAAGGTACTACAGTACAATTTGTGTGGTGTGAAAATGGGACTTGGCGTTGAACACCATGCAAAATCTTTCAGCCGAAGGCCATTGATGTAAACCTGTCGATAGAAGTGAGAAACTTGTCATTGAGGGATGCAAGCTTCAAAGTACTGAAAGGGTTGTTCCTAGGTCAACCTCTTGGATAATGAGCTGTCGTCGACAAGAAGTGACCCATCGTAGGAGGGGCTTAATGAATCCCACATCTACGACACAGAACGAAGCAAATGATTTTGTGGAGGTGAAAATGATCTAATGATATAGGGTTCAGGGTGGTGGTCATGAAAGAATGAAGAGTGAAGGTATTGCAGCGGGTGAGACACAAGTTTGGTTGGTGAATTCTCTAATCGACTTCTCTTGAACATATCAGAGACACTGAAATGGATTGGTAGCGTTAACCCCAAAGATGGATGGTACGATGGACCAATGGTAGTACGAATGGTGAACGGAATAACCCAACCCAACTTAATCATAATGATGGAGTGAAAGTGCCATGTTCAAGAGCGACTCGCTACCAATAAAGTTTCTTCAAGTTTTCTTCCCAATTTTCCCCAGACATTATTGACCAGTTCTTCTTTATTTTTATCAAGCTTGAGGAGGATAACATATGCTTGTTCTATAATTTTCCCTTAAGGCAAACCCGTCGCTATGTTTTAACGAGCCTAGTGACAGTGAAACTCGCTCTTGTCTCTATGGACAAGTTTGTCGTTATTGGTTTTAACGAGTTTAACGACAAAGACAACTCGGTCCTTTTTCAATTTTAGAGAGTCTAAAAAGGGACGAAAAGGAAACTCCAGTAATCCTTTTTTGTCATATAATCCCTTAAGTCCGAAAAACTGTAAAATAATACAAAAGGGATGAATTTTCGATAGTTTTAACGAGCCGATTAAAACAAGTGCCCGATATTTTTGTGTAATAATCCCTTAGGTCCAAAAAGATTAAAATATAGAGGAGGGATAGCACTTTCGATATTTTTAACGAGCTGGAGAGGCCAATTGCTCGGCAATATTTTCATATTTTACAAGTTAGATGAAAAGAGCTTAAAGGAGACTCGTTTTTGAGGAACGAGTGATATTTTTGAGTAGCTGCTGATTCCAGGTAAGGTTTGGAATTTTCCAATCACGGTAGTGTCACAAGGATGGCTAACAGAATCACTCGTCACAGCTGTTCCTCAAAAGGGTAAACAATCAAATGGAGGCATATGATCGGCTAAAACAAAGTGGAGGTGATGGTAAGAACACGACCATGGCTCAAAAAGCTGATGATAATGCATTCGCAATGGTTATTTACCAGAGGTTGGTTCATTTTTTAATGAGCTTAAACTCTGGGGGAATATTTGCTCATTGCTTAGGTTTAATTTTTAACGAGCTTGAACTTCACATAAAAACTGCTCGTGATAATGGTCATTGATATTCGACCCACTGTTAACACTATGTTCTTTTGACGGTCGTACTACCTGTTCAATTGCTCCATCAAACTAATTAGAAATGAGAATACATGCTTGAAAAATGAGTTAAAACACTAATACCTTACTCGAATCACGTGAAAAGTAATTTAAAAGTAGTTTTTACCCTTCATTTTACCATTTTATTTGAGCTTGAGATTGTTGGAGCTTTGGAGGTGTTTTCCCTCTTGATTTTCACTAGCTAATTTTGGGAGATTCTATGGACGATTCTTGGCGCCGTCTGGACCAGGTAGGAGCTTAACCTGTGCTCTTCAGTTGCATTCTTTCCTTTTTGAATTATGAGCATGTTTCCCTGCTTTTCTAAGCCTTTGGGGTTTGAACAATTCGTTCTGTCCCCATCGCACCTTGTGTATATTGAAAGGTGTGATGCATACTGGGTTGGCCATTGGCCAGTCAGTATGAATCGCACCTATTACACAGCTAGGGTGCGATGGGCGCAAGGAGGGAAACTTGTGCACTATTTTTTCATGGAATTTTTTCCTATTTTTTGCCAAATCAGGATCCTGACTCTTCTCTTGTTTGTTTTCAAAGATTCATCAGAGAAAAATGGTTGTTACATGGTGAGAATGCAAGCATGAAGAAGAGGACATGGTTGCTTTACATGATTCGGATACGGTAACTGCATTGTGGAACTATGGTTTGCTCAAGTTCTTCTGCATCTCTAGTATGAGGCAACAAATCAACTTGCTGCAATATTTCCTCGATGCATGGGATCCTACCAACCAGGTGTTCTAGATCAGAGGCAAATCCATCCCCTTGACTGTCGTGGACATTTAGTTTTTGACCAGTTTATCGAGGTGTGGTGCCCCTCTCTCACTGTCAAGTTCTGCCCGTGGGGGCGAATCTGTGAGGGATTATATTCGCCGATACTGTAGAGAAGGATATCAGCCGAGTAGGGACGGCAAGATCAGCATCCGATATGTCACTGACCGGTCCTTGAGGACCATCTTGTTCACCTTTGCTAGACTGGCTGGTAGTGCGGCTCTTCACTTGGCTAACAGGTCCTATATGTAGTATGCCTTAAAATGCCATGAACCGAAGGTGTTCAACTAGTGTGATGCAGTACTTACGGTGATAAAAGAACAAATTACCAAGGTGAAAAATGGATGATCTAAGAACTTTGGCTATGGTTCCAATTTGATCGCTTTTTCCTTGGAGAAGATCCCATTGATGCAGCCGCAGTACATTTCACTTGGTTTGGCGCCATCGACTGAGCCGCGGATGTAGAGATGGGTTGACCTTATGGCCCGACATGCTGGTCAACCACAAGTTTCTTTCTCTGATGCCTTCTTTGAGTGGTTCAACCGTCAGGAGATGGTTTATGCCGAGTGTCCGTATGCTGGTATGGATTTCTGGGGTGACCCAGATTTGGTGCTGCCGGCTGGTGAGCAGTGGAGTGTTATAGGTAAAATTTCTGACCATATCCCTATTTATTTCTTTTATAATTTTCATGTGCTTTCTTTTATCAAGACTAATCAAAACTCATGTGCTCATGCAGATATCAAACCGATGCGACCAACAATGCGCTTGAGAGCACCAGTTGTCGTTCCAGTAGGAGAGGTTGTAGGGAGGGTTGTCCTTCATGACCTGTATGTGGCCGAGACTCTTGCAACATTGCAAGATCAGATCGAAGGCCTCACTCTCGGTATCTCGGATGTGAGGACTGACGAGCTTCCTTTGAGATTACAACAACATACTACTGGCGTGCCACATCGATGGACTAGGCTTTTACGCATGATTGCATAGGCAGTGACTTGTTATCATCAACATCATTAGACTAGGGTGCCCCCTAGCATTTTGAGTTTTTAGGTCATTTGACTGATTTTTTCTTGGACACGGAACACTATGTGTAAACCATAAACATTTATATATATAATTTTGATTTTCGGAGCTTCATTTTGGTTAAGTTACATGATCCTGATGCAAATATTGATGAAATGCTTTTCTTTTATAAATGTCGCAAATTTCTATCTAACACATAATTTTCCAATGAATCTATTAATGTGTTTAAGTTTCTGGAAATATGTTGATATTGGATAGAATCGAACTGTCTTTCCAAAATCTTGACGCTTAGGAACATGCGATAGATAGCTAGATTCCGTATAGAATAGATATCGGTGAGCTGTAAAATGACGAGCTATGAGTCTAGCCTAACAACAAGTCAGCGTATGCCATTTGTGATGGCATCAGAGAGGAGCTCTATCAACGCACTGTATTCAGCGATGTTGTTCGTTGATCGGCCAATATATACCCCTCTGAAACTTACTAACTCGCCGCTTGGATCAAAGATGGCCCAGGCCGCAGAAGATAGGTTCCGCAAACTACGGCTTGCTCCATCGGCATATCCAAAAAATGATTCCAATGGGTTTGACATCTGTAACAAATGCAAAAGTGGATTACCTAACCAAAACGATTTCTCTTAGCGAAAACAAAAATGTAACAAAAGCATATGAAGAGGTTACTACACTAAGTCAAGCATAGTAGTGCTTAAGGTACAACCCGTTTTGAGGTTCTAACAGTGAAATCCCATCATAGTCTACTAACTCGTAGGCTCCTTTTGCTAATACACATTTAACAATATAGGGGCCCATCCATAAATACTGGAACTTACCTGCTCCCAACTTATCGGGCTCCTGGTCGTAAAGTAAAACCAGATCACCTTCTGAGAAGGCACGGGGTTTGACATTCTTGTCAAACTGCACCTTGACTCATTTCTTATGTGCTTCGTTAGCCAAGGCAATATCACGATGGGTTTCATCTAGTTGGATTAATTCCAAGAAACGAGCCTCCTCTTCTGAAGTTCCAGGGAGAAGGTCAACTGTGAGTTTGAGGGATGAGATTTCACACTGAACTGGTAAGATTTCTTCCAAGCCATACTCCAGCTGAAAGGGTGTAAACCCGGTTGCATTTCTCATCGATGTTCGATATGCCCACAAGGCTGAGTACAGAATTAGGTGCCAACTCTGTTTATGGACTCTAATCATCCTTTGCAGCATGCGCTTTAGGACTTTGTTGATTGCCTTAACTTGCCTGTTAGCTTGCAGATAATACGGAGTAGAGCTATCGTGGGACAATCCTAATTTGGCAGCCAACTCAACCATCATGTGATTGCGAAAATGCGATCCATGATCTGTGACTATAGCTTGTGGAACACCGAACCTGGAGACTACATGATTGAAAAAGAAAAGAGCAGTTGTTTCACCACTGTTGTTTAATGTAGGCATCGCCTCGGCCCATTTCGTAAAATAGTCAACTGCGACTATGATATACCCATGCCCCCCGGCTGAGGTGGGGTTACATGTCATGAAATATGTGCCCCATTTGGTGAATGGCCCAACAACAACTACTGGCTGTAGAGGCACGGGTGGTATTTTGGTTTTGCGATCAAAGATTTGACAAGCATGGCAACTTATGACTGCGGTTATGCAATCCTTGAACATTGTTGGCCAGAAGTACCCTGCTTGTAAAATCTTTTGCGTTGTAGCGTAATTAGATTGACGAGCCTGAATGACAATCATTTAGGACTTTTTCGGCCTCCTCATGGGTGAGGCACCTTCGTAGAACTGTATCGATACCACGACGGTAAAGTGTATCACCGATGATCATGTAGTCTTTTGCTTGGTATCGAGTATGTTGTTGCTCTGAACGAGAGGTATTAAGCCTATATGTTTGGGTTTGGAGATAGATGATTATATCTCCATACCACAGATCGCTTGAAGATATCAGAAACAAAGATTCATCCACGATTGTTTCATTGTATGTTGAATCGTTGGATGACGATGGGAGATCACATAGTAACTCTACGAAAACCAGAGCTTTCTTTGATTTGGATTTTATGAATTCCAGATCAAACTCTTGCAAAATTGCTATCCGTTTGGAATATTTGCCCCCCAGTAACTGTCGCGACAAGATATAAGTCATAGGGTTGCAATTTGACAAAATGGTAGTTTTTCGAAAGAGGATGTAGTGTCAAAATCTCTGTATTGCTTGAACAGTTGTGAGAGCCAGCTTTTCAACATAGGAGTACTTGGTTTCTGTATCATTTAAGTTTCAACTTAAATAATATATAGGATGTTCAATTCCATTGTCTTCTTGAACTAAAACCATTGCTATGGTCGTATCTACTGCAGCCAGATACAGGTTAAAGTCTTTTTGATAATCAGGAGCATACATTAATGATGATTTTATTAGGGATTACTTTAGAGCATCAAAGGAAGCTTGCGAAACCTAATCCCAGATGAAGGGTACTTCTTTTTTCAATAGATGAGTATAACCTTTAGCAAGTTCGGCATAATTTGGAATGAACCTCCTTAGAAAGTTTGCTTTCCCTTGGAGTTTATGAATCTGAAGCAAGTTTGAAGGTGGAGGCAAATCAATGATTACCTGAACCTTACATGAGTCAAGACGAATCTCGTCCTTTGAGACTACAAAGCCAAGTAAACCACCAGAACCGACACAAAACACACATTTGTGTGGATTGAGTCGTATCTTGTAGTGTCGGTAACGTAGAAATATCGCTCTCAAATGTCGCGGATGATCGGTTCGCTTTCGCAAATGAGCTGGAATATCATCGAGATATGGTTGAACGATGTTTTTGATTTCATGGAATTCATAATTCATTTCCCTCTGAAAGGTGTTGGATACCTATACCAATAGGTTTCATATTTCATGATTGGCAAATTCAAGTGCCAAATATGCTCCACTTTGCTGCTACAAAGGTTCCATATTTGCAAGAAAAGACAAGGTGCATAGATGCCTTCATACTCATTAAAGTTCTGATGGATGACCCAACAGTCTAATCTGGATCATGCCATGTTTTCAATTTATGTTGTAGAATAGAGAGAGAAATCTGTCCAAACTGTTTAATCTTGGCAGATCAGTAGTTAGGCAGAGAAACTAAGGTTCCCAACTGTTTAATCTGGGGCCTTGGAAGAAATAAGGGTAGTGCTAGATAGGAAATGAAAGCAAAAGCCAATGGAAAAGAAAAGGCACATAAAGGGTTTGCAAGTTCAAGTGCACCCTCCAAGAAGTAATAAAAAATGCTAGGCAAAATAGTTGGGTAGGTAGATGGGGTTGCAGAAATGGTGTCCCTTCCAAGATCAAATTTGCTATCCATGCACAGGCAAAGCAACACAGTGGAGCATGACTAACTTCCCTTTTCTATTTGTATATCACTCATTACTAACACCCCTTCACAAAGCTGTGTACATAAGAGAGACTCAAGGCTTTATGGTGGTTCTTGTGGCCTTTAAAAGCCACATTTCTTGTGCAAAAATCTTTTCATTTTGATCTACTCTTTACACTAAGTTGTTTTCAAGAAAACTTATTTGTATTGGTCTTCATTCACATTTCCCCCCTCATTAACCTCTAACTCTATTATCTAGCTCCCTATACTTCACTTCCCCTATTATTATAACACCACGGTGTATAAACCCCAAACAATGTATAAATATCCCCTTCTTGGCATTATAGCCATAATTTCCACTCCCAGGGCATTGAATTAACATCTGGTTAAGGTCAAGAACCCAAGTCTAACCCCTTTTCTCCATCTGAACCCATCTACCTAGTCAACTCTCCATTTCTGCCTAAAAACCCTTAGAGAAACCCTTTTGAGCACCCTTATACCACTAAAAGGCAAAAAATATGAGGAAACCTACCTTCCCCACCTTATCCTAAGGTCGGGAGCCAATATTCGCCTCTTTTTCATAAAAACCCATAAAAACCCGCCTATCCTAAGTTTGCCCTTCATATGCCTTGTGTGAAAAATTTGCATGAAAAACCTTTGTTTTTGCCTTTTCCTAATGTCGCCGGGCACATATGAGTTTATTAAAGAAAATCATTAAAAACTATTGAAAATCATTTCATAAACCGAAGGGTCCCGCTGGGCGCACTTGCCGATAAATATTATTATTTTAAGCCGCTCACTAACATTATCCGCCGTGCAGCTTGTTGGCTCGATATCCATCAGATCGTGGCCTTTCCAGATCAACGGTTATCGGGAGTTTCGGGTGGGCCCGACGTCTGACAGATAACCACCAGTGGTTTTATCCTCCGCGCATATTCCCTGTCCGGCAACCGTTAGATCTGGCACTTAAAATCCAACGGTTCTTGTGGATTTCGGAAGGCCCCCGATGTCCGACAAATACCTTCCGATATCTGTCAGACGATGACGTCACGCGAGGACACGCGTAGCTCCCAAGCTCTGTCGGAGCCCCCTCTGACAGATTCCTTGCCGTGCAGGAGGGGGCCCGATATGACGACACCTGTCCGCCCGCGTCGCCATCCCGTTGCCGCCTGCGTCAGCGCCACGACCGCATACCCTGTCCTCCATTCGTCCACCTCATCGCCCCCGTGGACCGGTCTCAGGCCGCCACGTCACCTGATGACGTCCTGCTGACGTCATCCCACTCGGACCCACTTGCTGACGTCATGCTGACGTCACTCAAAAAATGCACCAATAAGCCGAAAAAGCCATATTTTGACGATTTTTCGTGTTTTTTATCACTTTTTGTAAAAAGCACCTCTACTCTTTCTGCATGCATATTACGACGAACAGTTTGCCAGCCAACTCCAGACCATCCACAGAAGTTCAAAGCTCGCACCCAACTACTGTTTCGTCCCGAGCAACTGGTTAAACAGGTATTTGCCCGTGAACCTCCTTGCAAACTGGTTTATTCACAGTGAATTGTAAAAAATACCCAAACACGGCAGAAGACTAAGAATTCACCACAAAACCAAACATACCCAGCTCCCCCTCAAAGAATTAACGGTCGAATTCTACTAGCAGAGCCATTTCGCGCTAAAATTCTAGTGCAAACCCTTCTCTGTTCGCGCAGTCGTGAACTATAGCACAGTACTTGCTCCTAAATTATCAAAAGAGGTCTGCTAAGCACTGTAAAAAGCCTTCTCAGAGGACCTAGCAGTACTCTATTCTGCTATAAATCCACCCTGCTACTCTGCATTTCTCCAAAAACCCACTTTCTCAGATAGCCCTCATCAGTTGTCAAAAGCATTCAAGCAGACATGGGCATTCCCTCGACATCAGTAGCCCTTAATGTTACTCCCCTGAATGCTCCCCAAAGAGAGCTAGAGTGGCAAGACCTGGCAGACTTAGATTATCAAATCTCAGAGGATTGCCCATCTAAGTGCAAGTTCCACATTCATCTTCTAAGCGAGCTCAGAGCCAGACATAGAGATGGAACAGATATTTTAGGCATTTGGGAGTCCTCCCTCCCAATATTCAAGTTGCCTCAGGTCAACCAGTTCCCTGACCTAATTCACTTATGCGTTGTGTGCTATGATCCTATGCAGAGGGCTGTACTCAATCCTGAAGGTACAGTAGTGTTTTACATTACCCCTGAGGCCATCAGGGAAATGCTCCAGTTCAAAACCCAAAAGAAGTTGGTCCCCTTGTCCTTGCTGGACCTAATCAACTAAGGAGCCAAGATACTGATAGAAGCACAGATCCTAAAGATGAATCAACTGTTTATCAAAAACTCTGACACAGTGCTGCACCCTCCCATCTTTGATGGCTACCTAAATCAGCTGGGTCTGGACTTGGCATACATGATAAGCTCAGTATTGGGATATAAATCAATGGAGTTTATTGAGGAAACTGTTTTAGTGATGATGACAATGTTTTCCCCCGGCAAGGCCCCCATTTGTTATGATTATGCCACATATATCTCAGACAAGATTCATGAGCAATTTCTGCACCTGTCCAGAGAGAAGGTGTTCAGATACACCTCATACATTTATCATCTCATTCTATACCACCAACATGAGAAGTTCTCCTTTGAGATCAAGAGAACTGATGTAGCAGGCAACCCTAGATCAGTGGTATACTGGACCTCAGTCTTCCACATCCTTGCATACTCTCCATATACATATTCTGAGTTTATAGACTTATTCATCCATCCAGCTATGTCTCTCTTCCTAACCTCACCACCCCCAAGACTCTCTGATGAGATGCAGAGGATTCTGCAACTATCCAGTGCCTACAGTATAGGGGATTGGTATTTTTACCAGCACTACACTGTGATCAGAATATATGGGTGTGAGCTGTGCCCATACAAATTGCCCAAGTATGTGCCTATGAGACTTTTTGCCTTAGAATATTTCAGGCAATTTGGCAATGCTGATCAGGTGCACTTTGCAGGAAGAGGCAAAAAGGCACAGCTCAAAGTTAGAAACCAACTTGGCCACTTTGTCCTAAACAAAAGAGAAGGATGGAAAGAGGCAGACAGGATGTTAGAAGGCCTTGGCCTAAAACAAAGCTTCCTGTGGAAGCCCTATGACCCTAACAACTTCATATCCATGAAAAGGCAGAAATGAAAACTCTCTGGCTATGAGCATGTAAGCTTGCTCCACATCCAAAGACATGTTAATCAACCAAAGTGGAGAAGAAACACACTGGAAGAGCCAGTTACCCAAGAAGAACTAAATGAAAGAGCTAGAAGGCATTTGTTAAAAATGGCTGACTTAGAATGTCCTTCTCAGGTGCTTTCTCTGCCAAAGCCTCAAATAGGAGCTGCTGCTTCATCTTCTGCAACACAGCAAGAGGCAGTGCAAACAACAGATCAAGGGCAGAGCAAAGGCAAAGAAAGGGTCATGGAAGAACAACAGGGTCAACAGGATCAACAACAGCAGCCCCAGCAGGAAGATCAACAAGGAGATCAACAGGGTCAGGGAAAGCAGACAGGAGAGGCCCAAATGGCCACCCAAGAAAAGACAACACCAATGGCGCCTCCAAGACAGGATTCTAGAGTTGATTCCTCCATCCTCCAAACCCCTCAAAGGGAGGATATTAGCAGAAAAGAGAGAGGGATAATCCCCTCACAGAAACATCAGAGAAGAGGCAAAGGCTAAATCCCTTCTCAGAGGAGGAGATGCCAAGTATGGAGGCTTCTGCCAGCTCCTTGCAACAGGAGCAAGACAAGGCAGCATTGGGAGAAGTGAGCTCCTCAGGGCAGCAACAGGGAACAAGTGCAAGCATAAAGCAGCAATTCAGGGATGCCAAAAGAAGGAGTGAGCCAATAAAAATTCGGCTCTACAATCACCTGCTAAACATGGCTCCTCCAAATCAACAAAGGCTCATGTCTGCATTTGATGTGCAGGAGGGCAAGATGACAATGAGCCACTTCACCCCAACAGTGCAGCAACCACAAACGGCTGCAGACTACATCAGGACTAATCTAGAGGTCCTATCAAAAGACATCCACCCAATGGATCAGATTGAGCTTCACAAGCAGACGGGTGAGATGGTCTATGCCACTTTGGCAGATAAGACCTTGATCAACTACAGGCTACAAAATAGCCTAAACAACACTGCAACACAGCTTGAATTGGAGAAGGCATCCTCTCAAGCTAAAGATAACAGGATCAAGGCCTTGGAGGAAATAATAATAGAGTTTGGGCATGACCCCAATGATGTTAAGGCTGTGCAACAAGTCCTCAAGTTGAGGGATGCTGATATGGCAGCAATAAAGAAGAAATTGAAAATTCCCCCGACTCTCCACCCACAAACGGATGAGGTTGCCCAGCAGAGGCAAGAAAAGGATGCAGCTTCCTTATTAATGACATTATACAAGGAGCTGATCCAAACACAAGAAAAGCTGCAGGAAACAGAAGCCACATTGGAAGCAGCATTGCAGCAGAAGGACGCAGGGCAATCTTCCAAGCCACCTCCAGAAATAATAAACCTTAAGGAAACCCCTCAAGACACTCTCCCTCCAAACCAACAAGTGCAACAAAAAGCTCCAGATACCACAGCACCAGCCACCTTAGCACCAGCAACAGAGCAGGCTGAAAGCCTGGACATGCAGAAGCTGAGGAAGGAAATACAGGTACTGGAGTCCCAGATGTCTGAGCTCAGCCAAGCGCAGGACAATCTGGCAAAGATAAATGAGAAATATGATAAATCAAAACAAAATGTGGCTGAGAGGGAAAGAGAGGTAAAGGCCCTGAAGAAGAGGATTGCAGAACTGGAAAAAGAGCTCACCTTGGATAAAGTGACAACAGAGCTCAAGAGGGTCATCTGGACCACCATTGGCCAGTCAATAACTAACCAGTGGGAATATATCGAGGCCATATATGAGCAAGTGGCACTCATAGGCAGAGCAAGAAAAGAAATGCAAAGGGCAAGGGCATCTCTAGGCAATATGCCTGAGATTGCCCCCAAGATGATAGAAGTGTTGAACTATAGAACAAGTTCCCAGCTGGTAAGAATGGGGATTGGAAACAGGACTGAGACTATCTCTTTAATCAAAAGAGTCCTAACCATGAGAAGCCTGATTCAGACCCTCGACAGAAGAATCCAGGACATGCAAGCCGATATCAATAAATTTCAGAACAAGTTTATGGCCTTGCAGGACAGAGGACTCCCCGGCCTATTAGATCCTTCAGGAAAATTACTCTCCCATGAGAAATATGTCAAGAGAGTAAGCAATTTTGCAGCAACCCAGATTGCTGATGCACCTGGTACATCTTCAGAAGCTGGCCCAGTAACAGGGCAGGTTCTTTTTGATAGAGTAGATAATTTATTCTTTATTAGAAATGAAGTTGCACATTTATTTGATGAGCCCCCTCACTTTTATAAATATACAGAAGCTGATGAGACCATGGGGTCAATTTTGAAACATCAGTTGCCTCCACCAGATACATGGCAGGAATTAATAAGATTACTGTTGAACCAAAGCCAATAATCGCGATTTTTTTTCCTCAGTAAACAATTTGAATCTCATACACAGCAGGACAAAGACACATCAACAGGTATGAAGACGCTGAGCCAACTCAGCACAGGTACACGGCCGCAACAACAGCATCAGCAGGCACAGGTGGCAGGGCCGAGAAAGTCACGGGAAGTTATAGCTGCACAGACACATCATTTCAGCAGTTATGTTCAAACGCTCAACTGACTCCATGAGCCCCAAAGGTCAAAATTACTCTGACATGAGTTAAGAGCCTTTATAACTCATTTAAGATTGTAATAACTTCTCATCTACAAGCCCTGTACGAGTAAAAGAAGATATTTTCCCTCTCAGATGACTCAATGCCTGAGATATTTTGTAAAAAACTTCTATATATTCCCCCTCGCATTTGTTAGCAGGGGTTGGACTCCGGATGTAAGAAATCTCTATTATGTTACTCTTATGTTGTAAATCTTCAGACTACTAATACAAAGGATGATGGGATTTCCCAAAGCATTGTGTCTCTTGATGTCTTGCTGGTGTATGGCTGAAAGTTGCAGGATTCCTGTGTATTCCATGGCTCAATAAGTTTTCTCGTTACTCTCTGTTACATATATGTTTGCTATACTTCCATATATCTTTCATGTTTTCCATGTACTCAATATCTAAATAGCAAGGAAAAAGAATACTTCAGGATTTAATCATTGATTACCCTGAGCTCAATCCAAGCTATTTCATATGTTTTCTACAGTTATGGTATCGAAAGAGTAATTCTTAAATGCTACCTTTCATACTATATCATCACAGTAATCTATTATTTCAGGAATTCAAGTAATTGCTCCTAAGTAATAGACATCTTTCCCAATACCCAGCTTAGTGAAGAATTCTTAAATGCTCTTTGCTAGTTGTTTCCCATTTCACTCTCACAATTTACAGTTTGTTTTATGAAATACATACAGGCCCTGTAATTCCAACTGCACTTAAGCCGGGATCTCAAGGAAACAACAGCCACAGACCCCATTGCCCAATGGATTAGTTTTACCTGCAGACACACTCTAAAACTATCAGAAGCATCCTCCCAACCAAACATAAAAAACAATCAAACATTCACTTCATAACTAGCCTAAAAGTCCATTAAAACAGTGACAAACCTTACAGAGAGAGCCCTCTTTGATTACAGCTGGGCTAGAAGCTGTAGTCCAAAGATTGGTTAGTGGTTACCCCGGCCGTATTCCCTTGGGAGTCATAGGGAACAACCTGGGTGTTAACAAAAGGTTTCCCCTGCGTTCTTTAAACCAAAAGGTAGCTTGCGGTAAGTGAATGTGCCCCACAGACAAATAAATGTAGTTTTTGACTGGTCCTGTGGGCAGATATTTATTTGATTATACCCGGAAAATCCATCCATAAATGAAAAGATTTCACATCCGGCTCATTCATCAATTATCTAGTCAATGAAGGGTGTGGGGTAGTTGTATTTTGGACAAGCTTGATTTACATCCCTATAATTGACGCACACTCTAATCGTTCCTTGCTTTTTCATTACAGGAACAATATTCGATACCCAATCGGTTAGAGGAACCAGGTAAATGAAACCAACTTGGAGAAGTTTTTCAACTTCTACCTTGATGGTATCGGCTTTCTTGGGGTGCACCTGCCGAAGTCGTTGTCGTACTGGTTTGACATCTAGATACATCTTAATTTCATGTTCAACTATACTCGAGTCAATGCCTGGCATTTCTTTAGATGACCATGCAAAGACATCTCTGAACTCGTGAAAGAGAGCGTAATATATTTCCAGTTCTGAAGTAGAACAAGATTTGCCGACATGAATATTCTCTACAACATTTGGTTTGGTCGATGGGAACGATGGTGGTAATCTTCCCAAGGTGCCCCGTCAATCATCATTGACTGAACAATTCTTTCGTCTATAGAATGTACATGCGACCAAGGATCTAAAGGGGTACCATATTCCTTAGACCTATATATCCAAACACTTGATGAGCGTTGATTTGGGTTCGCCTCCCATGCCGAAAACATTGATTTCTACAATATTTCTATTGGGATTGGAGGCAAAACCTTGCGATGATCCATGCTAACATCATGATCGGATATCTTCTGAATGGAAGATACCATATTGTAGGTTCCCACCATGGCCACTCCTGTCAGATTGTTTGGAGGCGGTAGGGCAAAAGTACCCATCAATGTCGGGTCTTTTAGTAGGCCTACTCTGATATTTTGAAGCGAATGAGAGCTCCCGTGGATTATCGGAATGCTTCCCGTAACTTGTGAACTGTTGGGGAGAAACATTTTTTGGTCGATGATTGTAATTCCTCCTTGGAAAGGAAATGCAATCTTTCTGAAGTATGTTGACACAACAGCAGCCATAGCATATATCCAGGGCCTTCCCAGTGGAATGTTGTAATCGAGGTTTCCGTCGATAACTTCAACATCAATTTCTACTGTCTTGCCCCCCAGTTCGACTTGCAAGCTACTTAAAATCCCGTATGGCGTGTATGTTCTTCCATCAAATTCTTTCAACGTCGTTGACGATCGCGACAAGGGTGGTGAGCCCAAAGTTTTCCAGCAACTCATCGACATAATACATGTAGATGCTCCCTCATCAATAATCGTTCGATGAACAGTTTTGTTGAGGGCTTTCACTTGAATAAGGAAAGCAAGTTGAGCTGGTAACTGAGGGTCATATCCTCTATGATTAAAGGTCACAAGATTGGAATCCACTGGGTCAATCCCACCTATTGCTGATAATAGAGCCTGCTTTTGGGAGGGGCAATTTTGCAGTACCTCAAGTGTCGAAATAGCGGACGACGATTGGGCCAAGTCCTTTACTATATTATAATTCTGTGCTACTCTGGCACAAGGATTAAATGTCGATTTGTGTACTACTCCCTTTGGCAGTTTTATCGTTAGCTCAAGAATTATAGGTGGCACAACATCGATCAAAGTTGTTGTCGAACTACTGGGTTGATCAGTAGCCTTTTTGTTCGATAGTTGTGGATTCCCGTAATCTTTATTCCTTTTTGATATTAAAGCATCATTTTTCTATTTTGAAATGGACAACATAAGCACTTGGGATGGAGAAGCATTGTCACTAGCAACTAGATTGGTTCCTGGGTTTGGAAACAGATCAGTCAATATCGCTGAGGTTTTTGAATTCTTTAAGAGTTTCCTAAGCTCAGCTCTATGTGGACAGTGTTTCGTCTAATGATCCTCATTGCATATAAATCATGGATGATTTGGTTTCCTTTCTCCAAAAGGGTTTGCAGAAGATTTTTAAGGAGACAACTCCTCCCATTTCTTCTTTTTCCCTTTCTTTTTCTTCTTGCCCCCTGGTTGCTTCAGTTCTTTGCCTTTGTCAGTCGACACAGCATTTACCTCCGAGGCGAGAAGTTCTTCATTTGCATTTTGACTAGGAACCATACGAGCTTTCTTCGATGTAGCCTTTATGGTTTTCGTGCTAGTCTTATCTATCACACCATCACCGGCATGAGGGTCTTTGTTTGATTTAGGAGGAGGAGGAATGGAAAATTCTGGTCTGTCTAGGAGCATCAGGGATTTTGTCATAGAGTGTGCCAGACTGAGTATAGATCAAGTCTAGATATTGCGCACGAGCAATGACTTGCTCTTTAGTGACGACCCCCCACCCCTTTGCCACATCTTCTGTGATAGAAGGTAACAATGACTTAATAAACCATTCAACTAACAGCTGATCAGGAACATATGTTTTTACCATTCTATGACGACGCCACCACTCATGGATATGATCAAATATGTGAGTCGCTGTTGTCTATTTGAAATTGGTAAGAAGCTATGTTCCTGTTTCATACCTTATTGGTAACTGAAAATGGGTTAAAAAGGTTGTGGCAAGGGTGCTGAAGTTATCAAATGAAGCTCTAGGCAATTCAATGTACCATTTTGCTGCCGGACCAGTTAAAGTTCATTGAAAAAGACGATGCCTAATCGAATCATCATTGAGAATGTTGGATGAACACCACAAATGAAAGGTCATCACATGATTCGACGGGTCTTCACCTGGATTTCTATTAAATTTAGGAATATCTGACAGAATTTTATGAGGAATCGCCAACCACCAAGGGGCATAAGCAATTGGATCGTTTGTTAGCCGATTTAGATCCGGTAACTCTAAAGTTGCCACGAAAGGCAACTGTTGATTCAGGTTCGGTGAGGCATACCCAAGATAAGATGGGATTGCCTGAGCAGTGGGTCTTTGCATACCAACATAGTGCATTTGATGCTGATAACTTTGGTAAGGTTGATGGGAATAACTACTATGAAATGATTGATGTTGACCGTTTTGAATATACGGCTACCCATTACTTGCAAAGATTTGTTGCTCAGATCCTTGGTAAACTTGTTGGAATTACGGTTGTTGATATTGCACCAGCCATGGTTTTGAAACCATTTGCTATTGTCCAATACTGGCTATTTGACCAAGATGAGGGGTAATAGTACCCATTTGAACCTGGGTCGCTCCGATTAGGGAGCCACTAATCGGTGATTGCAGTTGTGTCATGGAGACAAGAGGTTGTTGTATTACGACCTGAGAAACTTGAGGTTGGCATACAATAGGCAACGCTTGTACTTTCGACACTGTCACAATGGTCTGTGTAGTGGGGATATTTGACACAGGTAGGCTTTGTTGCATTGAGTATACAATTCTTGGTTGTTGAGGCAGTATTGGCACCCAACCGCTGGATGTAATTCTAGCATGACCCGAATTCTGTTGCGAACTCCCATATTGTTGTTCTCCCGGAGAAAACAATGAAAGGGCATATTGCCCCCCATGTGGTGGCAACCCAGTGCTCAAAGGAATGATTGGCCTTTGGGGACAGGACTGCCCAAATTGATACTGTTGTGAAGGATCAATTTGTTGAGACTCAACACAAGAGATTCTGAATATTATTCCAGACGAACAAACGGGAACATACCATACTGTCGAAACAGTCCCTGGATGGACTCCATCTAGCCGTTGAGAGCTAGTTGGGACAGATGGTACACCGGCGAACATTACCAGTGTAGCAGCAGGAGAGTCTATTGTTGCTGCGTCAGATGACATAGTCCTAGATGTCGACGGTTGTTCAAACATATCTAGTATATCCAAGAGATTTCCTAGTGATTCTACAAGAACTTGCGATGAAGGGAGACTAACTTCTGATGAAGAAGGATATAGGGTGATCCCGACTCCAAAATGCAATGGAGTACTGGCCGGAGGATCCTCCACAATCTCTTCTATAGCAATCAATCCAGGTGGGAGAGGTAGACCGTCAGGTCCGTAAAATATTTCTGGTGCCGAAGAAGGTATAGACTCTGTAGCGACAGTTGTTGGAGGGTTGACACCTTCTGAATCAGTTGTAGATGTAGCCAGTTCAGGAATAGAAGCATTTACCATTACACTAGGATTAGTTCTAATGTCCTCTTGTGGCCACGAAACTTCTTCTGTAAAGGCAGGGGCACCAAAGATGGTTGGAGTTACCGAAGTCCCTGAGGATGTTGGAACACAAGTTCCAAGCAATCCAGGGGACTTTGACCTGGTTAAACAAGTTCGCTTTGTCCGGAATAGTTTTGTTTCCGAAGTCAAAGACGGTGGACTCGTTAATCTCTGTGAATGATGGGGTTTCAATTGACTTTCTTCCACGATTGCAGATTACTCTATCAACTCAAAATAAGGGGAAAATGATTCCGAATTAAATGAATTTTAGATGCTTTGACACAACCTGCTTTTTCAGTTTTTAAGAGTCAAGAAAAAGCTAAAGATGACACTAGTCGCCTTCGATTTTTAATGAGCCTGAAGTGACAAGTGCTCAGATGGACCTTTTCCTTTAAGGAGTCTGAAAAGGAACGAAAGAGACTACTCTGGAAATCTAGACAGAGGGATTACCAAACCAATCACAAAACTGCAGAATACTTTTTACAGTACAACAGTCAATCTTCCTGAATGTTGTGTTCAATGCATTGTGATCAATAGGGCGGTAGACATGGCTTCCTAAGGATAAATGATATAGCCTATTGTGGTCTCCCAATATATACTCAACGGTACGTGGGAGCACAAGTCCGTACTGGCACTTGTTATTTCAAAGAGGAGGAATCACCCAACCTACAATGAAAGTGATAGTTACCAAGCTTTATGACGTCGGAATACGTCTCTAGCCTAGACTTCTAAATGTTGTGCATTAGGTTCCAAAGCGTTTTTATGTTCATTGAATTTATTTTACAGTTGATATTTCTTAAGAAATTTGCCTTTCAGGTTCACCGCGTGATGTAGATATACAATTCCTAAAATGCAATCTAAGATGATAAACAATCGTTTGATCTTCTTTTTGCAATGAAAATCCTAGCTACTAAGGAAAAAGAAGCGGGATTCTTTCAACATAGAGCACAGAGCACACACTAGATGCACCATCCTAAATCTAATCAACAAGCAATCTAAATGCAAATGCACATGCATGTATTTGTTTTCACTTTCTTAATGTGTGAATGACAAAAAAAAGGTTAAGTACAAATCTAAATCGTTTCAAGCGACAGTACTAACGATTTTCTCTTCAAAAGACGAAAGGGAGATAATGACGACACTTTGTGATTTTGAATTGAAAACTGCTTTCGACACTTGAAAACTCTTAATTCAAATAAAATACAAGAGTAACAGTGTAATCGACCATCAAGAACAATAGGATTCTTTTCTTTGACTGAAAACGACACTTGCGACACTTCCAAATCAAAAGAAGATAGTTGGATTACACTACTTCTTTGTAAAGGAGAAACGTAAATGGTGAAAAATACATAAAAACATTTACAATTCTTTGTAAAATGGAGGCTGAATCATACAAAGGAAGGGAGTTTCCACAGTGTTATATCAATCACAGACAACAAAACTCCTAAATAAAGCTGAAGAGAGTGAACAAAAACCAAAATCTGGAAGCAGAAGAAGTCTTATTTGATCAGCTCACCTGTAGCACAGGGAAAGAGCGATGCATCTCACCTACTACGCACGGGAGGTACGATGCATCCAGATTCCCAAGAGGAGAAGGTGCGATGGTCCAGGGACGAGACTTCAACTGGGTTCTTGGTCACAGTTTGAAACTTAATTAAGGGATTTAGGCCGAGCTAATGATAGTAAATAAATACAAATCACAGGGGCTAATCTAATGAGGCTACTTGAGCCACCACCAGAGAAATTAGGATGTTTGCAAATCAATTGTTCAGTTTATAAACAAAACCCAGAGATAGATTGAAGCAGCATTGATCTACTTTGCACTTGCATAGAAAATGCGGTTCGAAGGCTAGCTGGCTTGACTTCAGGCTCCATCTATAAGTTTATAAAGCAAAAAAATATAGACAAGCAAACAAGCTATTCGCTCCCCAGTGGAGTCGCCATTTTGTTATCGGGAAATCTAGTGTCTATGCAGAGCTGCTAGTCCCACTAAGACGGGTAGCTATCTTAGAAACAAACAGATTAAAGTTACTTTCATGTTCCTTTACGAGAAGTAGATATGAGAAGAGAAAATAATACCAACCTCAATCTTTCGCTTGGTTCCTTGCTTGTTCCTTCTCCCCTCTGACGAATCTTTGCCGCTCCTCCCTTGATTACACCGCTTCAAAGAGTACCTGTAAAGTCAAAGCAGCATAATACCTTCAAAGTGCAAGGATCTACAATCATAAACAATATAGGACTAGATATATATTGACCACACAAATGCATATATTATCAAACATACAAGAATGTGGAGGAAAACTTGAATAGCTTTATTGATATAAAGATTATAAGAGAGGATTACAACCCATTGATCTAACCCGGCATCATCCTCTGAACATGAAAGCCCTTCTTCACCTCATGAAAAGCTTAGATCACCCAACCCTATGATGTTCCACCAAGAAACCAACAACACTTCCTTGCAAGATACAAGATTCCAGCCCCTGGATCTCTGGGATGAGGGATCCATATATAGATGATTGTAGGGGGTTGAGTTAGCTTCTGGGATTTTGATTAGTGTCTTCTCTTTGATAGTTCTTGATTCCACTTCGAGATTGATGATCTCTTACTCATCCCTGGGCAAATTCAGAGAGGCAAATGTCACAGGAGAATTTTATCAAAGATTCCATGATCATCCACCTTGCAAACTGTCTCTTCCGTTTGTCTACTCTCACCCATCACACCCTACAGAAGGGATTTTCAGTATGCATCACACTTTTTTCATGTGGCAGGTGAGATGCACCGCATCCTCTGTACTGAGCAGTTTGTATGGTCCAGTTTTGACAAGTTCTAATTAGTTTTCTGTGGAAAACTTCTCGGAGATGATGTAATCAACTGACCTTGTTCCTTTAGGGTATGAAACAACACTTTTAGAGACTCAGAATCCCTTGGTTTATGGACATATATGATTGGGGTTGCAATACCCAAATATGTCTATAATAATACCATGGTTCAATACCATAGATTGTGAACATCACATGTCCAAAAAACATAAATTATTTCACAATCAAAATATTTTATAACAATATGACAAGCTTGTTAACCATGGATATTCACCCTCACTTTACCATGGATATTAATTTGTAAATAGACTTTGTTACAATACCATGGGCCAATACCATGGCTTATCAATACCACATGCCAAAAAACCATAACTTATTTCATAGTAAAAATATTTTAATTTAATTTAATTTTACAACCATTTTTTAATTGAATCTAAAAGGGAAAATGTTACCATTCGAAATATATCTAAACACTCTATCCTCACCACTACTAAAAATATT
>APFE031543497.1:0-16459 GCA_000404065.3 Pinus taeda
ATGAGCACAAAGTGACAAGCTGCTCACTTACACCTTTTCTTTTAGAGAGTCTGAAAAGGATCAAAAGCGACTACTCTGGAAAACTAGGTAAAAAGGGTTTGCCAAAGAATCCGTAAAACTGCTATGTACACCTTAGCGATCAAAAGAACACCAAGGACTTTACGTACGGCAGTCAATCTTCCCGAATGCTATGTTCAGTGCATTACGGTTTGTAAGGCGGCAGACTCAGCTTCCTATGGATCAAAGGTTGCAAGCCTATAGGGGTCTCCCAATATATACTCGACGGTACATGGAAGCACAATCCGTACTGGCACCTACCATTTCACCGTGGAGGAATCACCCAACTACTCAACGATAAACTACCAGGTTTAAAGACGCCGGAACACGTCTCTAGCCTAGACCTCTAGAATGTGAGCGTTAAGTTTCAATGCGTTGTTAGGTTCATTGAATTCATTTTATGGTTTATCTTTGATTAAGTCTTAGTTTCTGGTCTTACCGTATGTGGTCTCTTGAAATGTCCTAAATGCAACTATATGCGTAGATTGTATCATTTCTTTGAATGAATTCTATCTACAGAAGAGTTGATATTTTCATACAAACAAAACGATCACAAAAATCCTAATGCAGCTAATAACAAGAAAGGAAAATCTTTTTCTTTTTCTTTTTTAAAAGCAAAAATTAACACAAAATGCTAATTAATGAAAAGCAAAAATCCTTTTTTCTTTTCTTTGAAAATATTATGATGCACTTAATGGATTTCAAGAGATATGCACAAAACAGATAATTCACTCAAAGGAATCTAAAACCAGATCTGAAACATGAAAAGTGACCCACCAAAGCAAAGAAAACACCAAGTTCCTCAAAGAACTATGTAATCTAAGTCCCAATGAAGTCAGGTAAGAAATAAATAAGCTAAAAGTGAGGTACTTGCTGCATATAATGTAAAAACTCGTACAACTTCCAGAGGAATGTGGAAATAACTAATAAATCGACTGGATCAACAAACCATAAATCCGACAGAAGGCTCGATAAGCAAAGCCACAAAGGCTAAGATATAAAATCAATGGAAAAAGGTGAACAACTGCAGGATGAAGAGAAAACCAGCCAAATAACAGTCCAACAAACTTCCAGGAGGTGTAAAAGAAGCAAAAAGAGACAGACCCAAGCTTAAAACACTGACAAACAAGGTAATTGAGAAAGTTAACCAGTCTGGCGCGACTGTCAGGCTGCAACTCGCACTCAAATGGAGATTGGCGCGAGCTGTCTAAGAGCAACAAGCGCCAACCAGCATGACTGTCTGAAGAAAAAACACACTAATGAAGTTTGCCAGGCAAAAAGACAAAACAAATAGATCCACGCTTGGTTTACAGTGTCTAAAAAAGGCAGCAAGAAAAAAACAGCAAGAACTTCAACCCAGAAAGCTATTCAGACCAATAAACAAGAGAAAAATTGACATGCAAGGCAAGGTTGAAGTTGTTCAGTTTGTAAACTGAACCGGAGATTGACTGAAGTGGTGCTGATCTACTTCACTATTGCATGGACATAGTGTTTCGAAGGCTACCTGGCCGCTCTTCAGACTCCGTCTACAATTTACAAATCAAACAACACAAAAACAAACAACAAGCTTCTCCCCAGTGGAGTCGCCAAATTGTTGAACTGGTAAATCCCCTCTACGGACAGAGGCGATCCCACTAGCCCAACATGGGTCTAGCAACAATCACACCACGCTACACACAGGTTCCTAATTGCATAAATCACAGATCGATCATGATGATCTACCTGGAATCCAACGCTAGTAGTTGTAGAAGAAAAGCCACTCCCGTCCCTTTGCTTTGGCTGGTCACAATCCTTACGCTCCTCGTAAACGGACACCTGCACATGCAAAGAATGATACAAACATAAGCGTAAAATCCAGTATATGCAATTATATATCGGTCAGAAAAGATACGACTCAAATACCATTGAAAGACACATGAGTGGAACCATAATGATAGTCGTTCATTAAACAGTAAAAACAGAGAAAGATTACAACCAAAGGGTTCTGATGTTGGACCTCCTCTGACTAAGCAAGCATCTAAATACGCCTTGCAATGTGACCTCTTCTCTCTCAATATTTTGGCAGCATAACCCCTCTATAGTTCTCAATTCTCACTATCAATCCAGCATAATCTCAGCACTCATAATAGCTCTAGCAAAACTAGTTGGTTTAATGCAAGGTGATAGTCATTTATAGATGGAGGAGGAGGGAGTATGCATTGTATCAGGACACCTACTGAAGATTTAGCATTATCCCTGAATAGCCACTGAACTTGGTTGTCATGGATAAAAAGATGACACTCGACCACTTTCATGAGATTTTTCCCTCAAAGAACTCCATGAACAAAGAGGAAAAAACATATGAGTGCGCGCTGGCTAAAAATCATGACCAAATTTAGGTGGCGCGGTCTTTGCTCTATGACAGAGCATCCATGGACGCACCCTCTTTGGAGGAACTGAGTCATTGGCGCGGGTAAGACACTGTGGAACCACGCTAATGGAAAAAGGGCACTTTTTAGGGCTAATTTGCAAAGGTGTCTTCAGGAAGTTTGAAGTTCATACTCAGGAGAATCCAATGCAAGTGTTTTCAAGTTGTGTCACTGGTCACAGGTCCATAAATGTGTCCAATGTGCGAAAGAAAGGGTAACAGGGACGGTGACCAACGGTGACAAATTACTGCGTAACACTTATCGTCAACATCCATCTTGATATGCATGTTTAGATTTTTCTCCTCCAATTCAATGAATAACTCTTTGTCACTAGTCATGTGGAATGAAGCTCCATTGTCTAATTACTAGACACTTCCCATCATTGAAGACACCATGATTGCAATGAGAGAAAAGTCCAATTCAAATTGGGAGGCCAAAGCCTCACCCGTTTCTCCTCCTGATCACTTCTCATTTGACTTCTTTAATGGACAATTTGTAGCAAAGTGACTCATCTTGTGACAATGAAAACATTTAACTTTTGTCATGTCCTTCTTCTTACCTCCATGATAAGAATCTGATTTGGAATGACAAATTTTAACTTTCCCCTTCCTTACCTTAAAACCCCACTATCTATTTTGTATTAATCCAGAGAATCAAGATGAAATTACAACGTTTGTTCTCTCAAAAGCAATCCCAGCATTGAGTAAATTCAATCTCCAACTCATAAGCAAGCTCAAGGCCAAATCTTAGACAATTCACAAGCTCTCGAAGTCTGAATTCCAATGTCTAATTCCTATGAAGGATAGCTTGTATTTAAAGGGAAATAAAGCCTCTAAAAATAGTGCAATCTGACAAGGATAAGTTCCTGATTGCATGCACTATCAGTGCAACTTAGAAAAATCTAAAACAAATAGTACATTGTCCATGCACTCTAGTCTCAATTAAGTCTTTCTTAGTATCGACATGCATGAGTTTCTGATGAGTAAATATTCAGTTAACTAGAGTAGCACCGATGGAGTTCATTAGTGTCACCACTCACTGCTAACTCACTATTACGTCTCTCAATTAGTTGGAGAACTAATTTAACTTAACTAACTCATGAAATTGAGTCTTCTATTTTACAACTCACAATTAACTCACATTGAACTCCTAGAAAGTAGGGAGAACATATACATGACTTCCAAAAGACTTCCAACTCAAATTTCCTAAGTAAGTTTAATAAACTTAATTTAACTATTTTATGTTGCTATGAGAATCTAATTCATATTTTAATTCAAGGACAAATTAAACTGGAATTTTTTGTTACCATTCCTCAACAATAAATTACAACCATTCATCATTAGGAAACAAGTCTTCATCAAACTTAACATCAACAAATTGAGTTGTTGGATTCACCGTAGGGTTGGCTACTTCAATGGCAGCTTCATTATCATCAACAAACTCTGTTGTTGGATTCACCAAATCTTCATCCATTTGTGGTTATGCACATTCAGGTTCACAAGCATCTACGTGCACCTTTTCTGTTGCTTCTGCAAATTCTTTACAATCATTATCCACTTGTGGCTAAGCACAGTGGGATTCGCCAAACTCTTCGTTTTCAACTTGATTACTCCCCCTTTCACTAAAGCTCCTAAGAAGGGTGTCTCAAGATTCCTTGGCTGACATGGCATTTGCAATGAGGGGTAAAATGTTGCCATCAACATATTCTTTTATGCATTTCAATGCAAAAACATTCTTGTCTTTTGGTTTCTATATCTTTGAAAAAAAATTCGAACATTTTTTGTGGTCTCTTTGACCTTCTTAGCCTTTTGGCTTTTCCCATTTGTTGAACGCTCACATAATGCGACTCAACAAGAAAACAAACCTACAAACTTAATGGCTTCATGCAATAAAAACACATTTATGCTGGATTCTTGTTTGCTTAGCTTCTTCAAATAGATGGGTCTATAATTTCTAAGGAATATGCCTCTTTTACCAAAACTATCAATTTTTTTATTTTTTTTAATTAGAATGCCCATGACCCATTTGAAGAATACCCCTCTTTAATCATTGTCATTTTTTAAAAAACCTTACCATATAAACAACAATGTTTTTTCTTAAATAATTTTTTTCAAAAATCAAACAAACCGCTCACAAAACTCACATATGCTCCCTTTATTTAATTTTTAATAACACAACTCGCCTTTTTTTTATAAATTAGAAATCCCTCTTTTGTAAATCCTTAAAATCCCCCTTTCATTCGAATTTTTTTCAAAAGAACTAATTTTCAAATAAAGCAATCATTGTCCTTCGAAAAGAAATCGATGAACCTCTGCCGTTAAATTGTACGAGACCATTCAAAAGATTTAAATAAAACTTTAAATAAAAGCTTTGCCCTTTCAAAGCTTTATATAAAAAACCCGATTTTACCCTTATCGATGAAAAACGAGGCATTTTAAATTTTTCGGAAAAAACGCTTTGAACCTTTAGTGCTTTGTTGTCTGGATTGAATTTCATGTGCAGCGTTTGACCGTTTTGTGCCTCGTGCTCCCTGTTGAATGTCGTGCCACCACTTTTTTTATAATATCACAACTACACTCTTACAACAGTGTTTCCTATATTTTGTTAAAATATTTGCTGCGTGTTCGTGTTCTGGGTGTGGCAAGTCTCGACATAGGTTGTCTGCGCAGTCTTTCACAATGTTTACTTACAGATTGCGACAGTACCCAAAATTTGACAATTTCACAAGTTTTTTTATCTTTTGTCGCACTTCCTTTTCTTCAAACGTACGAAGGTTAGTTGTTGTAATTTCTTTCGTCCTCGAGTGCCTTATGACCCTTGCTATTTCTGAATGAACCGGAAAAAATGAAATGTTGCTTTCTTTCGAGTCTTATACAACTTGTTGCTTTCTTTCGAGTCTTATACAACTTGGTTTTCTGATACCATGTCAAGAAATGAATAAACATGGAGCAGAGATGTTCTTCTCATTATTCAAAACCAGTTAAATATATTATTTAGAACTTAACTGAGCTAAAATTAAATTTTAATTGACTATGACATTTGGATGAATTTTTAGGATATCCTCACTGAGTAAGTAGATGAAACATGCCTATATATTAATGACAAGAACCTTTAGCTCTTAATTTCATTCATTCTCTTCGAGATGTATGTAAATCATTTGCATGTTAATTATTAGTTTTAGCATGAAGTTCTTACTACTACATAAACTGGGTTTGAAGACAATATTTAAGACAATTTTTGAGTGAATTGTCTTAAATTGAGATAAAAAAAATTCTAAGTTGTTTTAAATATTGTCTTTAAGTAAGTGTCTTAAATTATTATTTCAAAAAATTGTCTTTATAAAGACAATATAGAACACAAATATTATTTTTTCTTAAGAGACAATAAATACGGTTAAAAACATAATGTCTCTATAGTGACAACATATCTTTAATACTAGTTATTGTGTCTTTAGAAACAATAAAAATTTATGTTTAGAAACAAAATATAGAATCTGAATCTTTTTTTTCTTCAATGATTAATTAATGTTAAGGCACAGTGGAACCGAACTACCAACCTCTTACATGCAAGATACATGCTCTTCCATTGAGCTAGCACCCTTTAAAGAAATGTGTTGACTCGATAAAAAAGATAAAAATAAATAAACAAAAATATATCATCATATTAGTAAAAGAAAATTATGTTACCTATTGCTACATGACACATTTCAAACAAATGGAAAAAAATGTATTTGATGAATATAATATCAAAAAATAAAACATTTTATATTGTCTAGTTTTCCTTATCCTTATCCTTATTTTCCTTTTTAATGCTCCCCTCGCACATTATGATCCATTGAAATGCACCCATATCCAAATAAAATGTTACACTATAACAATGTTAAAAAGATACAAAACAATCCATAAATAGAATAAGTAACTACACATTGTTATATTAGTAAGATGAGTAATATTAAAAGAAAGATACAAAACAATCCATAAATAAAATAAGGAACTACACATTATTATATTAGTAAGATGAGTAATATTAAAAGAAGAAATACAATAGACATGGCCTAAACATGAACTCACTAAGAGCCCAGCTAAGGCTCATGTACTCACAATATTCTAGACCTACATACATGATAGATGATATGTGTTTATCTTAATTCTTAAGAGGCCAGTGATACATGATATGTGTTTATCTTAATTCTTAAGAGGCCAGTGATACATGATATGTGTTTATCTTAATTCTTAAGAGGCCAGTGATACATGATATGTGTTTATCTTAATTCTTAAGAGGCCCGTGATAAAAAAGATAAATTATCACATTCCTAATCATTAAAATTAGATAAAGCATAAATATATGAAATTAAATTCACATGCCACAAGATTACATTATAGCCTATAAAAGATCTGCATAAAAAGAAAAGGAATTAACTATATTTGTGTGTTTGTAAAGAAAGGATAGAAAGTTTGAAACATGCATGTATGTAAAATGACAATCCAATGACAATCCTACCATGAAGGAATCCATGCTGATCCGTCCAACAAAGACAACAAAGCACATTATTTTCAACTTAGTGTTTAAAACGAAAGTATATCTTCAACTTTCAGCGTTTAGCAATTTGATTATATTTTGAATCTCTATTTTTTAAAAATTATTTATAGAATATAATTTTATATAACATTTTATAAATAAAATACAAAACCAATTATTCTAAATTTTTTAATTACAAATACAAAATATATTTTGAATTTCGTCAATTTATTTCATTAACCTAATGAATTTATATTTTGATCTAATATATAATATAATATGTATCCAGAAAATGAATTAAAAATATATAATATAATATGTATCCAGAAAATGAATTAAAAAAATAATAAGAGCACCTGATTTACCTTGGAAATCCTAGATCATATTATCTAACACATAATTTGAAAGAGGAACCGCACTGGGCACAGATAAACTAGAGGACAAAGGAAGCAGAGTGTGAGTGTTGTTAGCACCATACATATCTTTGAAAACATTTTCCCTCAGCCTTTTTGTAATTTGGATGAGTGCATCTCTAGCAACGCTGGGCTCTCCAGTAACTTGAACGAGCTCCTCATTTTGGGAGGCATATTTTGGTCGCTCCTCTTTGCGAAATATGCGGATATTTGCTCCACTGTGCTTCCGCATTTCACCGATGATGTTGCCACCTTTACCAAGAAGGCAACCAATGTGCTTTGACGGAACAAGAAGCCTCGTACAAATGGCACCATCTTTGTCATTGTCACTAGTCTTTCCTTGCAATTGAAGAACGGCCTCAAGCGTAGGTGAAACACCATCATTAGCCAACTCTGTTGAAGAAACTACAATTACACGTTCATCTGATTCTGGTTGTGCGTCCTCAATCTTAATACTTGCTCCTGTATCTTTCCTCATGCTTTTGATGATATTGCCGCCCTTACCAATCACACCTCCAATTTTATCATTTGGGCATACTATTCGAATACGAAACTCCTCCCCTCTTTTCTCAACAGCAGAATTCCCAGATTTTGGAGCAATGGCCGGAAGAGCAGGGTTATAACTTCGAGCTTCACTTCCATATCCTCCCAGTGCTGGTAAATAGCCGGAGGCATAACTACCAAGAATTGGAGCACCTGAACTATGATGAGAAAACAGTGAATCTCGTTGTGGAACATAATTTGGCGTAGTAAATAATGCAGGCTCACCAGAAGGAACGAGTGAGGTTGGGTTCGTTGCAGATAAAATATCAGTCCAAGGAATTTGCTCCTTAGGTGGGTGTTTATACAGAAAAGCTGAAACTGCATACAGTGCTTTCTTGACAGCGGTCGCATCTCCAGATATGACGACGGCTTCACCAAAACTAAAAGCGCAGCCTGGCAACTCATCTTTTGGCCGTATCTGAATTTGTGCCCCGGATTCGCTCCTCAACTTTTGAATGTTATTTCCACCTTTTCCAATCAAACCTGCAATCTGGCTGTTAGCCAACAGCAGCCGAGCATTGTGTTGTCTCTTTTTGTCGTCGGCGTCATTATGTCTACCAGAAGAAGATTGTTGAACAATAACAGAATGCACTCTAAGAAGAGCATCCTGAGCAGGACACAGGACAGGTTCAACTTCATTCTCATTGCGATCTTTGGAATCCTTCTTCTTGTCGTTGCCTGACGGTGAGCTGAAGATTACTATGACGCGATCATCAACGCCTGGAACAGCATCTATAACTTTGATCTTCGAACTCGTCTCTTGACTCACAGATTTTATAACTTTACCCCCCTTTCCTATAACACTTCCAACCACATTAACAGGACATAATATGCGATATACAGTACTGTCAGCACCAGGCAAAATTCGCTCTCTACCAGTGCCAGAGTTCCGCCTCTTATTTCCAGAGTCATTGTTCTCTGGAACCTCATTTTCCCTGCGTGTTCGCTTTCCAATGGAAGAGTAAAACGCGGCCATTGCAGGCAATCCTTTTACAGATTATATGTCTCTCTCTTTTAAGGAGAAACGGTGAGCCACGAGAAGAAATTCGTGTCCTTGAAACCTATCTGTTTCTTGAGTATCCTACACCCTCCCGTCAAGACTGCTGATTTGCCCCTTTTATATGACATGACATAGGGTAGGCCTTATTAAGGCCGACAACTTGTTCACGCGGTACCCTCGGGTTAAGACCGACGTGTGTGAGTTAAGTTTCCACTTCAATAATAGTATTATATTTTCACATTCTTAAATCAATATTAATATAAATGAAAGAAGAGTAAAGATAAAACATTCTCCATGTGACCGCTATTATTATTTTAAAATTTTATAGATAATTTTTCCACTCAAGTAAATAATTTAAATTTAAATTTTTAATTTTTTTTATCATATGGTTATGGTTTGTTCCGTAGTCTTAAAATTTTAATTTAATAGTTAAATATAATTATTTTGTAAACTGTTTCGTTTTGGGAGCAACTCTCTATGTTGTTACTTTTTACTATTGTTTATGGTGAAATTTATTGTTAGATGATTGAACAATGATTTTTTATCAGATTTAGAAAAATAGTTAAGAATAAAACATTAAAATATTACCAAAAAAAAACATAAAACAATGATTAATTAATAAATAATTAAAAAATAGTTATTACACTGTAATATTGAGGCAGAGCCCCTCTTCCGTGCGAATAGCCACCTTTGCAGCATGAGGCGCAGCTAGAATGACTCCTCATTCACCAATGAGTGCCCTTACAGGCGATGAATGGCTCCTCATTCACCAATGATTGTCCCCATATCTGAACAAGTCGATTATGATGAAGAAGCCAAGTGGATGGATGAAGTGGGGCGTGTTGGATGGTGGGCTTGGGTATGGGGCTTATTATCTAGGGCCATCCTAGGTTTATCAAAATTTGATTTAAACCAATGCTTTTATTTCTTTCTTTCATGTATTTGGTGATGGGTTCTTGCTTCTATTTTCTGTGACAATTGGCCATTATGTTCTTTGACAATTCATGATTTTAGGCCAGCCTATTTCTTCTTGCAAATTTCTTGGTCTTTGTTGTGTGAGGTAAGTTGTATTTTCCCAAGTGATACCCTGCTATGGCCATGCTCTGCTCTAATGATTTTATACAAAAGAGTATACAAAGTATATATATCAAATTGTAAGTAATATTACATGTATGATTTCTAACTCGTGTCTATGATGGCAAAGAAATAAAGCTTTCCACTTGTTTAGGGTGTGATGCCTCTCTTTGAATATTTATTCTGGTATACATTGTTTGAATTCTTAATTTAGATTCAACTCAATCCTCAAAAATATACTAAGTAAAACCCTAAATATGAGAATTTGGAACACTTGAATCCATGGGCAGGTGTCAACAACTTGACAAGAGCTAACTAGTATATTGTTCCTTTGATTCATTGTAATTGCATTTTTTCTATTTTCTTATGAACCTATGTCTAAAAATTATATTCTCTTACAAAAACTACCGCTTTAAAATGTTGGTATGCTAGCTTATTTTGTCTCAAGAAATCTTGTCACACTTATTCTTGAATAATGGAATTAATATGAGGATTGCAAGTGATTAGCTAAAAGCTTATGATTGTGTTCCGGAGAACATGTGTCTTTTCATTATTTGTCCAAAACTGTAAATTTTGCCATCTTCAGTTAAATATAGAGCTCACTAATTACGACATTCTTTTTGTGTGTATATAGAATATATATGTTCAAATGTTATAAAATTCCCTACAATGAAATTAATGGAAACCATCCAAGGGTACATTACCTTTAAAAATTCCCTGCAATGAAATTGCATTGCTTCCCATTAATTTTGTATGTATTTTCTCCTTTCTCACATTTCCCATCAAATGCTTGGCTATCAAAATTTATAATTGATTATTTATCCATTTCATTTTTTATCTCTTGTTTTGTTTACCAAAGCCTCAAGTTTAGGTTTAGAATGATATTATTGAATCATTCTTCACTTATATCTCTGAAGCCATCTAGCAAAGCCCTCTTTCAAATCTTCTTGCACTTCTTTCAGTGCAAAAATTTTACTTACTTGTATTTTTATGTTTAAAACTTTCCAAGATGGGACTTACTTGTGCTTTGTCTCACTATGTTAACTATTTAAATTGGATAATAAGTATGAAACTATTATGTTAAAGTAATAAGGGTTGTGCCTTGCCATTTCGTACATCTAGTAAAAGTGGCCTCACCGTGGGTTATGTTTAGAGTAGAAAGCCATGGTGAACCAGAGCAAGGATTGAACCTCTTCAATCCTCAAATCAATTGGGGTGATAACTAGAATGCTAAATCTCACCAATAAGTGAACAAAGCCAGAAGTTAGTAACCTTATCTCTTGAAGAAAGCATACATCATATATTAGGTTTTGGATGGTGTTATGTAATAACGAATCTCTTTCCTTTCCTAGGTTTCTACTCACGTTGCAAGATATCAAGTAGGTTTTCATGAGAAAAGTTGCAATGTCCTTGAGGATTGGAAATAAAATACTGGTTCAGAAGCCCTACTCATCCCTGTTTAGACTTACATTAGAATCAATTATGGTCAATATTGTTGTGACACCTTATATCTCCAGAGCTCTTTTTGTTGCTTTTATTATAATTGTTCTAAATTGCGAGTGAGTATCTTCTCATTTGGATAGACTTCAGACTTTTCTAATGACTCCAGGTTTTGTTTCTAGAGTTTCCTTTATTTTAGCATTATTTTCTCTTTATTTTCCACGTTTTCATCTTCGAACCCTTTGTAATAGTTGAACTCTTATCTTTGCTCTAATTCACTGACACAGAGTTAGATGAAACATTAGTTGAGAGGCTTTCAACCACTTCTTTGAGAGCATAAACCTTTGATGTAAGAGTCAAGTTTTTAAGGTGAAAAATGTGCATTTTTCATAAATTTGTCATTGTAATTCATAAATTAATGAGAGATCATTGGTATACCTCAATTTGTGTCCCTATAACCAACCTCTTCTAGCATAACTAAATTTGCATACAAGGTGGTATTGGTTGTAATCATTAGTTTCATTCCAAAATAGTAAATCCTATTGAGCCAATAATTTAGATAAGCGTTGTCTTCCCACTTTCCTAAAATCTGTTTTATAAATCCAGACAACATCTACCCAAACATTATGTTAGAATTGTGCATTCCCTTTCAAATGGTACATGAGCAACAAACTTATATCCTTTGTAAAGAGTTGGATGTTGTTCATCAACTAGGGGTGTTGTAGGGGAAATGAAGGCATCCTCTGAAGGGAGATAAGACGTAGGAATTAATATATCTGCAATAGATGGATTTGTTACTGCTCAATCTTCCACACTTTTGAATCTCCCATTTCTCACAACCTGACAAATTATTAGCATTAGTAATAACATTGTCAAATTTTTAGGCAGAAAAAAATATTGGATTTGCTAAATATTGGATCTTCTCTTGATCTTTTTAAATACATGCAAATTATCTCCCATATTAACAATGAAAGAGTTGGGAATGGGTCCTAAGACAACCCACCTTCCATTCTTGAGTACTTGCATACCACTAACCTTGTCTTGGATTAAAACAATGATGCCACGTGCATCTTAATGGTATGGTGTGTCAAGATTAATATTCCGGTTTGGGCATGGAGGATAGCACATTATATCAATGATGTTATGCTTTTTTTACATTTTATCCAAGTAGCTGAATGATCCAGGTGGATATTGGTGGCCACCTGCCAAGTCCACCTGGACCCCCACCATTGTCTTTCTCAGCATTTTCAGTTTCCTTAATTGTAGCACAACTTACTATTTTTAGCAGTTTTTCGGGTACTGAACTTCCGGAGTTGTTTTGAGGCCCTAAACAACGTTTTTTGGGGAATCTGGGGGCAACATGGGTCCATGGAATGGACCGATGTTGCTTGTTCTAACAATGGTAGTTCTCGGATAGATCTTTCTAACGAGCTATCATATGCATCAAACGGAGATCGTATGCCAAAGTTACGACCCCGGGAAATTTATGTACCAATTTACCCAAAACGGGGCCCACAATTTGGCGTTTCATCTTCTAAGGGTCGGTTTTGGAATGTGAAGGGTTTTCCATTGTTTCTCAATAATAAATAGGCCTTCGAGCCTCATTGTAAAAGAAGTTCGGAACAGTTCAGAGACATGTAGCCGCACATCTCTTCTCAGAGATAAGCTACCATCGTCCTAGCTGGTTTATTTCCAATTCTGGTTGTAAGCATATTTCGGTAATTTCCATTAATGAAATGAAGTGTTATTTCCGCTGCATCTCTTTATTTATGGTTATCGCATCTCTGTATTTATGGTTATCTCTGTAATCTATTGCGTTCCTGTTTAAATCCGGATCAGTGGTATCAGAGCGGTCTGCTTTTTCTCGGTTTTTCTTTGCATGTCCCCAACAAGGTCAGGATATAAGGAGTTAGGGCTTGAACTGGTCGAACCTTTGCAAGACCAGCCTCGCAAATCCCGACGGCCTCACATCGCGGACGAGAAGAAAGACGAGGGGCAGGAGATCCCATCAAAATCTTGCTCGAAGAAGCGCTCAAGTGACAACGAAACGCGATGATGGACAGCTTCGCGCAGATCCTTCAGTGGCTACCCAGAAGCGGCGCATCGGCTTCCAGCAGCTTCTCTAGAAACACCACACCCTTTAAGGTACAAGTTAATTTTGAAATCCCCATATTCGAGGGTCAGATAGACGCCAATGCCGTAGATAAATGGTTAAATCTGCTAGAGGGTTATTTTTCTGTTCATGAATTTTCAAGTCGGGAAAAGATTGTTTTTGCTCTTCTCAAAGCAGCCCCCCACATCAAGGACTAGTGGGAAACCTACTGCGAGCAGAAGGATGAAAATACTGGCTCACTATTTTTAGCCACACCCACCTGGGACTCGTTCCGGGCTGCCACCAAGGAGCAGTACTACCCTATCGGGAGCTATGAGGATGAATACATAAAGTGGACCACGCTGCGACACGGAAGGGACCAAGACGTGCCAGAGTTCACCAATCTTTTCCATACCCTTCGCACAAAGTTGGGTATCAAGGATTCAAAGCAACATTTGATACTCAAATACCGTGTTTGCCTGCACAAGTACATCCAAGAAGAAATACAATTCCTAAACATCCCCTCGCTCGGCGCAGCATACCGGTATGCCGTCAAGGTCGAACAGAAGTTGAAACAAAAGAAGTGAGATTTGGGATCTGCGAATCCAAAGCAGGGGAAAGGTGCCCTTAAACCACAGAAAAAGGACAAAGCCAAGGCGGGACAACCCAAGACAACCAGCCAAAGCTGCAAGCAAAGAACATCGCTACGAAGCCAAGAAAGGACACTGGAAAATGGTGCGAGTTCCATAAGAGCTCCACTCACAACACAAGTGAGTGTTGGGCCAAGCAGTCACTGGTGGCTGAGCTAAATGTTTCAGAATCAGATGCATGTTCCGACTCTGAGTCAGAACCCGATAAGGGGTATGAAAAAGGGAAGCAGATCATTGATGCGGACCCCAGCGCCACTGTTGCTACCGCAAAGATCCAGAAAAATGAACCCGAAGATCCGGAGGAGGAGGAGTGTCTCTTCCACTCCCAGATGTGGGTAAAGGGCTCCCCGATACAGTTCATTGTTGATAGCGGGAGTCAAAAGAACCTCATTTCGGCAGAGGTTGTGAAGCGGTTGGGCTTACCGACCACAGCGCATCCACAACCATACACCATTGGGTGGCTGCACCAAGGGCGAGATCTTCGCGTGAACCAACAGTGTCGCCTTCCATACAACATCAAGCCCTTCACGGATGAGGTATTGTGTGACATTGCTCCCCTTGAGGTTTGTGATGTATTACTAGGACAACCATACTTGTGGAAGCGACATGCTGTGTATGAATCAAGGCCCCGTGCTGTTATTATTACATTGGGAAATAAGTTGTTCAGGATACCAAAGGTAGCACCACCTGCCGCCATCTCTTTGATTACTGCAAAACAATGCAGTAAGATCATTTCCAAAACCAGGAAATTTGTTTTCCTGATGATACACCCTCAAGAGAAGAAGAAGACAGTGGCCACGGCCTCCAAACGGGGTCCCTTTGCACGGCAGCTACAGATGGACAAGATTGTGGAGGAGTACGAAGACATCTTCACCTCCCCGGTAGGGGTTTCTCTGCACTGTCAAGTCAAGCACTCCATTGATCTGGCCCCAGGGGTGCTGCTACCCAAGGGACCAATTTATCGGCGCTTCGTTCTGGAGAACAATGAAATCAAGAGGCAGATTCAGGAGCTCCTACAGAAAGGTCACATCCGCCCGAGTTCTTTGCCCTGTGGGAGCCCCATAGTGTTGGTACAGAAGAAAGATGGGACGTGGAGACTCTGTATTGACTATGGGCTGCTGAACAAGATCATTGTCCGTAATAGGTACCCGATCCCGCGGATTGATGACCTCCTAGACCAACTAAAGGGGGCGAAATATTTCAGCAAGATCGATCTGAAGTCAGGATATCACCAGGTGCCGATCGAGCCCTCAGATGTGTGGAAGACTGCCTTCAAATCCAAGGAGGGCCTCTTCGAATGGTTGGTCATGCCTTTCGGATTGACGAATGCTCCTGCAAACTTTATGAGGCTAATGGATGACATCTTGCGGCCATTCACCAACTCCTTTGTAGTAGTATACTTGGATGACATTCTGATCTTCAGCCAGAGTTGGGAAGAGCACCTCCACCACATCTGACAGGTTCTCCAAACACTGCGGGAACACAAGCTATGTGCCAATTTGGAGAAATGCACTTTTGGCATGACCGAGGTTCAGTATCTGGGATACATCATTGATGAACAGGGGTTGCATGTCGATCCAGCCAAGGTCCAAGTCATTCGGGATTGGCCCTCTCCAACCACTCTAACAGAGCTCCGCAGCTTTCTAGGTCTTGCCAACTTCTACCGCAGGTTTGTGTTGGGTTTTTCTCATATTTCGTGGCCCTTGAGTCAAGTCACCAAGGGCGGGGCGAAAGCAAAATTCTTTTGGTCTGAATCTCAACAGAAGGCATTCAGGGAGTTGAAGGATCGCCTTTGCACGGCACCAGTGCTCGCGTTACCAGATTTACAACAACCATTTGAGGTCGAGACAGATGCCTCTGACTATGCTATTGGGGCAGTCCTTACTAACCATGGACATCCAGTGGCATATCACAGTGAAACACTTTCAGACACAGTCCGGAAGTACCCCACTTATGATAAAGAGATGTATTCCATTGTACAGGCCTGACGACAATGGAAGCATTACATTTTGGGGAAGGAAACAGTCATCCACACAGACCACCGACCTCTACAGTTCATACAGACCCAAGGGAAATTGCAGAATGATCGCCATCAGAAGTGGTCTACATACCTGAAACCGTTTCACTTGAATATCAAGTATAAAAAGGGCAGCACCAATAATGTTGCAGATTGCCTCAGTCGACCACCGATCATGGCGCTAACCACCGTGCTCAACTCTTGCGGGCACGAGACTTCTGATTGGCCACTTCTCTCCAAAAGCGAC